>CM021107.1:21777610-21948801 GCA_007115665.2 Sequoiadendron giganteum | reverse complement strand
ACTGAAGATGTCCTTGACCTTGTGAAAAATATAGTGCAAATCTTTGGCAAGCATCTTCCCTCAACCACTAGTTGTCCTTTTCCTGCAAATAATGCTTCAAGCCAAGGAGGAACTCAAATTCCTCCTCCAACAACAATACCCTCAATTGCTACATACACCCCTCCTCAAGTCATAACAAAGCAACAAGTTAGTAATGTGATTCCTTCCTTGTGTATTCCATCTAGCATCTCTAATTCCTATGTGGCATCACATGTTATAGCTCCTACTACCTTACCACCTATAATAATTCCATTCACTTGTTCCACAAACACATACACTCCATCACCACTTTCATTTCCATCTCATAACACAAGCAATGACCCTCTCATACATCAATTTTTCCATACCATGTCATCTCTTCAAAAACAAGTTTCCACCATCAACCAAAATCAAAACGGCCCACCCACATATTATGTCAAAAGTGATCCATTATCCTTGGAGATACTATGAACACTGATGCCACAAGGTGTAGAGATGCCTAAATTTGAGAAATATGGAGGGAAGGGAGATCCTTCTAACCATGTTAATTCCTACACTACCCTATGTAGTGAATTTTTCCTTAATGATAAACTTTTGGAAAAGTTCTTTACTAAAACCTTGAAAGACACTGCCTTGGAGTGGTTCTCTTCTTTACCAAATAACTCGATTCATTCATTTGATGAACTTTTTGAGGCATTTATAAATCATTTCCAAGTGCAGATGAATCCTAAGCTGACCTTGGTCGACTTGATGAGATGTAAGAAAAAAGAGGATGAAAAGATAATTGACTTTATCTCCCGATATCAATTGCTTTATTCCCAAGTCGATGTCAAGATCCTCGACCCACACCTTTAAAAGATGTTTATATATAACTTGCAAAACAAAATCCAAGACAAGTTGACAATGATGAAATTCCCATCCTTCATGCACTTGTGCACTGCTCTCCGTGATTACCAAAATTCGGTTTCTAGTCACGATACAAAGTCCACTTCTAGCCGAATTGAAAGATCCGAGCCTGTGTACCAAAATAACTCCCAACCCTTTAGAAAAAGTGTTCCTTCAATTCAACCCCCCTCAACAACAAACTCATAATTTCCATAACCAAGCTTTTGTTGTCAAAGCTATATTTCCCTTCATAATACTATGTCCCAACTTCTAAACCAACAAATGATTAACTTACCTCCTGTCAAAATACTTGACCCTAATAAGTATTTTCCTCTGAGCTTTAAAGAAAATTATTATCGCCACTTTCATCAACAAAATGGACATGACATAGAAAATTGCAAGCATCTCAAATATCTTGTGCAAGACCTCATTGATTTTGACCATCTATCTGTTGCGGGTACTAGTGATCAAGGCAATAAGTTTGTTGCCCCTCTGAACCAAAAATTTCAAATATTCACCAATCTCATGCTAAAATATAATATTTCATTTGCCAAAGCTAGCGGCACACCTAAGAATGATGTGATGAATGTTGATACAGATGATGAACACACTAATTCTGTTCTAAATAATATCAATGTCAATCCTATAGATGAAATGATAGGGGCGATAGATTTCATCCCTCATAACGGAAGAACTAAGATTCCTCTTGATATTGCTTTCTTCTCTCAAGATATACTTAAATTTTTTCCTGATGGTCCAGTTTACATAGTTGTTCGTATCTATGATAAGCCCACTAATGGGATATTAATAGATCCCACTTATGGAGAGAACGTGATCATCGAGGAATTCTTACTCTTGAATGAGCTTTATCAAGATGATTATGACAAACCGAAAGCATGGATCAAAACACACAATGGTTTTGTATACCCTATGATTGGACCAATCACCCTACCATTACAAATAGGACCAAAAACATTAGATGTTACATTCTCCATCATCCTGCAATCAAACCAATTTCATGTGAAGCTAGGCCACCCATGGCTTCGCTCCATGAAATTTGTCCCTTCGGTTGTGCACAAATTCTTAAATTTCCTCTTTGACAATGAGATATTCACTCTCCACCATAGTGGCTTTAACCCCTTATCATCCAAAGGAAACTTTTCCCTAGATTCCTTTTGGCTCGAGATGTGGAACCTATCAAGCCAAGAGAAGATTTATTTTTCTTGTCCTATCAAAAGTTCAAGGCAAATAAAATAACAAAGTTATCCCTTTGAAATGTGTCCCCATCCACCTCCGAGCCTACCATGCTTGAACCTAAACAAGATCAAAACAATCAAGACCAACCTAATTCTAATATAAAACTAGCATACCTATCTTTAAAAAAAATCTATGTAAAAGTCACTAAGAGATATCATTCTTGAAGCCTTGATTTCATTTAATTAAAAAACTTAATGGAAACTAGATTCTTAATATTTTTTGCATACATTTTTTAAAGATAAGTATACTAGTTTTAGAAAATGTAGATGTAATAATGATTTATAAACTAGTGAATTGGTAATCTTAATGATGTCTTATTAATTGATTGTTATAATCTCTTTTTATATCTCTTAACAAATTGTCCTATTACCTAAAATAATATTTACATATTTAGATTAAAAAATAAAATTAAACAATTAACAAAATACACTTAAAAACTTAAAACACCAAATTCATTTGAAGAAAATTCAAATGAAATAAAAAATCTACAAAGGATGAGCTACAAATATTGCATTCACTAATTAATGGTAGTACATGGAGTTATCACATAACAATGGTCTTAATAGAGTTGTACATTGAACCTTCAACTTTATTCATCTTCACTCTACTCCAACTCACAAGAAGCCTAAATACCCTCTATTTCATCAAAATAACAATTGGAATGAAAGTAAAGAGAAAGAATTTGAAAAGGGAGAAGCTAATCACGAGTGGCAGGAAAAGGAGCAGGTTAGGCATTTGAATTCCCCTATTACAAAGGGTGAGGAAGATGTTGATTCTGAGGATAAGTTAGATGGGTTGCAGTTGGTGCTTCCTGATGGTTGGCTTATTGGACTCATCAAGGAAGTGGTAGAGTTGCTAACGGCAGACGGTTTTCTATCAGTGAAAGCAGTTGTGGGTGGTTGTCTGGGGTGGAAGAGTGGGAAGAAGAGTGAGAACAAGAGTTTGAAGTCTTCAGCTGGTTGGATTTTTGGAGTTCATAAGGAAGCGGGAGGGTTATTGATGGTGGATGGGTTGTTGTTGTGTGGTCCATGTCTATTTTTGGTAGATGGTGTTGTGTTGGAGCCCTTTTCCTCTGGGCTTCCTTTGTGTGTGGTGTTCTTTTTTGTTGGAGTTGGTTTGGGGGTTCTTTTTCTTCTTTTCTTGATTTTTGTAAGCTCTTTGGGTTTCTATGTTAGAGATGGATGTGTGCCTTTTCTCCCCAGGTCAGTTTCCAAGTAGCTCCCCTGGTGGCTAGGGGAGGGTCTTTGGAGAGTTGTGCTTAATGTCTTTTTTACTATAAAGACTAAGATGGAGTGTTGGTTTTCCTTCCATGTTTATATTGTGGATATTTTTTTGGTGAAGGAAGGTATCTCTCTTTTTATTTGCTTGAATATTTTGTTCTTGTTGATAGTCTCTACTATCTTGGTCCCCCTATGGTCTATTATGTTCTTTTTGTTGTTGGGGGTTGGTATATTTTTGGTGGATAAGGAGCTTGGACTATTCCTTGACCTTTTATTCCTGGACGCGTTGTGTTCTTTTATAACTCAACTCTTGCCTAAGGGAGTGTTGACCATCACTTTCTTTGTTTGTTTGTTGCTTTTGTCTAGGATCCTTTAAACCCAAATATTGTTTTGTGTTCAACCCCCTTTTAGAATCTGAAGATATTTTTCAAGGTTGGGTTTGTTATCCTCCTGTTGGCTAAGTTTATCCAAATGTTTATTCTGAAGGCTCAAGTTTTCCTATTTTTTCTATTGATGGATGGGGTGATTCCTATATTTTTCTTCTTGTTTTTGTTGCTCTTGCGGTCAAAGGATGTTGGGTGTGTCTTGTCTACTATATTTTATTTATTTTGGGTTATATAGTTGGTGTCTTCTATTAAGGTGGAGACTTCTCCTATTGAGGTGGAGCTAGATGTTGTTGGCTTGGTTGGAAGAGCTCTTCATCTTTACTTGTTCCTATTAAGGTGGAGCTAGTGTGTGGTAGAGAGTGTTGGCTTTAGTAGTATGGTTTCATTTCTCATCCTCTCCTATAGAGGGGAGCCATATCCTATTGAGTTGGAGTTTGGATTCGGAATTCGAGAGAATGGTGTTGCAAGATGGCTAATGTTCCCTATGTTTATGATGTGTTCTCTAATTCCCCTATGGATGTGGGGATTTTGGATGTGTTGGAACTATTGAAAATTAGGGTTTTGTTGGTTTTCTACACCATTATGTTATTCATTTTCTTTGGTTCAACTCTAGTTGTTCTGAGCAGATGGTTAGTTGTGGCCTAGCTGACACAGGTCGCGTTTATGATCTATTAAGGGTTCTTGGTCCCTTTTAATTCCTAGTTGTTTTTCAGGTTTAAGGTCCTTTCAGTTCTTGTTTATGTGCAACCTATATTTGTATTACTATTTTATGAGTGGTTGTTTGTTTGGTTGTTGATGTTTTGTGGATTATTTCTTTTGCAGTTTTCTTTCTTATAATAGGGTTTTGGGTCCCTTAAAAACCTGTTTGTAATGGGTTTCGGGTCCCATCAAAACCTGTTTTCCCTTAATAAAAAATAATTGGAATAAAAGTGTCATCCCGAGCTGATCAAACCCTATAAATATCTCTTACATTTCCTTATATATTTGAATGATTGTTCCCCTACAATGAAAATTGAACGATTGTTAGGAATGACAATGATCAATAACGGTAATTCTGTAATGCCCCGCCATGCAACCCTAGAGGAAGTTTCAATTCACTACAAATGCGTATTAATTTTTTTTTATAAATTGAATTAAACATACATGTTCACCTATAATTGACAACCTCCCCTAAGGCTATGTAACAGAGATTACTTAATTCCCATTAACATACATCATCTAAATTACATTGCATTAAATAACTCAAGAATGACATTCATTTAACATAAGTAAATACAAGATAAGAATAGATTAACCATCACATAATTCCATTACATAAACCATTACAAAATTACAATCCTCATTCCCAGAATGATTAAAAATACATAAGTATAATAATTACAAGATCCACCTCATAACAACAAGAGGGGTAAATACAACTGATACAAGAAGAATTACAATAGTACAAGAAGAGAATAATAATATCCGCAAGCTGTCCAACTGGATGTCTCGCTTCCACAAACTAAAGAACAAAGGGGGACCCAATGGTTTTGGTGCATGTTCCACCCAACCTAGTGGTACCCGAAGGCCCATCCCTCATGCTAGGAGATAGTAAAAATACAACATGGACAAGAAATCTACTACCTCTAACCAAAGGCTGACTAACTGAACAAACTAACTCAACCATACATAAGCACAATATAAATCTAGCACTAACATGGTTACATTGCTTCCAGACATAATAAAATCAAGTGTGCTAAAGAAACCATACACACAACATAAAAACAAGGTTATCCTAGATAGAGTGTCATCGCAAGGTGCGTCATGAGATCTCCTCTAGGCATCCTTCATAGGCTCCGATAATCCTGGCGACCTCAACCAAATCCCGACCCTCATACTCACTCAAGCAAAATCAACTACCTTTCGTATGGACAAGCTAGTTGACCTTGCCATTCCAGGCCTTCTCACCCACCCCAAGTCTAAACAAGCCCTTGTGTGTACGAGTGAGGTTAATTTTATCTTGGTTAATGTGAATGCATCCTAGTCATCTAAGTACTTTGCTTTAATTATCACTTCTTAAAAACACTTTCGAAGGTTACCCAATTTACCTCTTTGGGCTCCGGCCCCTAACAAAAGCCACTCCTCTAATGGATAACTCACTACTCAAACCTAGACTCCAAGGGTGACTCAAGTGTTATGGAACTAAATAACTCAGTCTCTCCTAATCTAGGAGATGACAAATAAAGAATCTCACTCCAACACTTGGAGGAAAACAATTCGAATAAATCTACCCAAGGAAAAAAATGAACATTAGCTAACATGGGAATGACCCACATACACTGGAAGACTTCTCATGTATAAATACAATTACCTATTCCCAAAGCATTCACTAAAAAGGAAAATAATTTAATAATGCTTCGATAAAGAACAACACTACGTTTGGATACATTATATCCATATTCCTACTTACAACATCTCGCAGAAAATTTAAACTAATAACCATACAAATATTCATTAACTTAATAAATCCCCCTTTTTAAATAAACATAAATCACAACTTAATAATAATGCATACAAAAACATTACACTTAAACCACTGTCAACTATCTGCATGTATTAAAGTGCCTAATAGAAAAATAAAAAGACATATATATATCTCTTCTATTTGATTTGAAATTCCTAATTAAATAATAATAAACAAAATCTTATTTATTATACAATCTAGGCCTTTGTTTTATTTTATTTTTTTAAATGATATCAGTCTGAGACAATTTAATATATTTTGCATCATGTTCCCATTCTGACTTATCCCCTTTTTATGATTAAAACTTCACTTATACTAAATATTTAATTTTAATATCTAATATACCAATTAAATAATATGCATTTTAATTACTAAACAAATTATACTTTAAACAAATTTCAAAGAAAATAAATTAATTAATTAAAACTAAAAAAAATAAAAAAATTTAATGTAAACCACAAACGTACCGGCAGTACCCGCGGACAGAGTTATGTGGTGCGCCGGCTCCCCTGTCACCATCGCCCGTACTTTTGTACGCGGCTGCAGAGTGTTGGGGAGGCCACACTCCCCATGGGACAGTGCATCCCCCCCAATGGGATGGGCACACTGTCACATGGGCGGCGTGTCCCCCAACCCAGGTACTGTGGTCGGTGGGACTTGACCCCCCACCAATCACCAAAATTTTATCAATCAAATTTTATTTTTATTTTAAAAAAAAAAACATTTCCAACTCCCCCAAATAGCCCGAAATATTAAAGGGTATTTTTTTTTTTGACTTAGATAAAAATTACGGATTTTCAAAATACACAAGCACAGAAAACTAATTTCGCCATTAACGTGAATTCTAGAAATTTGTGCCGATGGTGACTTTATTCAAAAACATGTCAATAATTTAAATCTTAAACAATTAAAATAATAGATATATTTATATGTTTTATGTATTTATATTTATCCGAATATAATACATATTAAATATATAAATATATATATTTACACAGAATATTATAACTAGTAAAATAGGGAAAATAATTAAAAAAAACCAATATCATGAAATTGATAAATTTTCCAGAATTTTGTTCTAAATTCAAAAGGTGCAATTTAAATTTCTTTTAACACTATTCAATGAATTTTACAAAAAACAATTAAATATAGAAAATCAAACAAATCTTGTTCTTTTACTGAAGGTTTTCTACGAGGGTTTGATTTTCTTTCGAAGAACAGATCTGACTAATTTACCAAGGTAAAATCTTCATACTAAAACCTAAATGTTGAACACACAATTTGAGGTTTAATTTAAACCATGTTTCTTCAATTTCCCCCATTTATGGAATTAAAAGCTACAGTAAATTTTAAACATTCTTCCCCAAATTTTAGATGGATTAAATCTAAATTCAAACAACAATTTCCAATTCACAAATGATTATAACAACAAATTTGAAAACAATATAATATGAAATGAATCAAACAAGACAAAACCTGGAATCCAAAGCTACAGAAGAAGATGAATATCTGATGCAAGCTTCCTCCCAAGAATTCCTGAAATTTCTTCAAATGTGCAACGGATCCAATCCAAGAACTTCGATAATTGCAAACAAATAATTCTCCAAACAAACTCTACAATCCAAAATTGCTTCCAATCCTTCTTTTTTTTTAATCCAATACATGCAATTCACATATATCCAAAAATATCTTACACAACCCTAATTTTCAAATGCATGCAAATTGAAAATAGATATTTATTTCCTTTTCCATTTTCGAAAACCCCAAACTGATTTTAAAATGCAATTTCACTTTTCTTTCAATTCTTTTAATTTAATTTAATTAAATTTATTTCAATAAGCTCAATTAATTAATTTTAATTATTTAATAATTAAATTCAACCTTTTCCAAGATTAATTTAATTAATTAAATAAATTAAAATTTAATTAAATACAATTTCATCATCAACATAAATATTTCATCTAAGCATAAATTTCACTTAATATTAAAATAACCTCTACTTTCAACAATGCAATAATTCTAAAATATTGATTAAATAATAAAGCATCCAACATAATCAAATAACATTAATAAGGTAAAACATGACTCAACAATCAAGACTAACGACACACTAAGGCTAGGGCGTAGACCTGACACATGTTACCTAGCTAATATCTCCCTTTCAACTTAACCGTTGGATCGACACGCTCAAACCTGTGAAACCAGGTGGAGTTGATGTCATGTACCTACAACCTGAAACCAAGTAAACAACATAATACAGTATATCCAGCATATAATACACACCGTGAAGAAGAAATCACGGATTCGCAGGGCGCTCGCAAGCGAGTGATGCGAAACCGTCCTCTTCACCAATCCACTCATCAAAGACTGACATTACATCATAATCAAAATTCACGTAATACAATATCTCAAGCTAACTCTACTAACATCAATAATCCATAATGCATGAGAAACAATGGTCAGATAATCCACATCACACAATAATCAATGTCGCTCAATAGTAGCGATCAAAACACAAACAACAAGGTGTGTCCAGTATAATAGTAGCTGCATCCCAAACATAGCATAAAGCAAACACACAAGAAGCAAAACGGAGGGGTATTACAAATTCTCCAAACTATTTGTAAAAATTAACCTCACAAGAAACTATCATGATTATTGTCACATCTTCATAATTGTTAGCATGGGAAATGAATTAATTCTCTATAATGAGAATGGATTGTCATGACTCCCATGATAAAAATTAGTTTAAAACTACTTGTAATGGACCTTTTTCTTTGTTTGTAGATTCATGGGAAAACTATATATATATAATATGTATATATATGTTATATATATGTATATGATATATGTATTCATATGTATATATATGTATTATACACATATATATAGATGAATACATTATATATGTAAGTATACATATACATATACACATATTATAATGTATTATAAATTTTCTTTGTCGCTAAGCTACTAAGTCTCCAAAATCTTTGTAATATGTAAATATGTATGTCTTTTGTTCGTCCAGTTAAATTTTTTAAACTACGAAATGGGTTTCCACACAAATGCTGCAACAAATTTTCTCTAATTGACAATTTCTTCAAAGATCTGAAATTAATATTCATTCACATTTTTTCTTTTGTTTAATCATAAATTACTTACAATTTGTTCTTCCCTGTTTCCCTTGACCTTGCAGTTTAGGAATATAATCGATGTCACATCTCAATTTTGTTTGGAGAAAATTTATTTGATAATAAATGGAACTGGATGAGACCATTGGAAAATATGTGTTTGAATCATAGATTAATGTGTTTTCATGGATGATAAATTAGATTTTATCTTTAAATTGCATGTTATTGTGATTAAAATAATGATGAATTATTATGATACAAATATGTCGATTATTGATTATGGTTTTATGAGCTAACATATTGACAAGATATTGAGTACAAATGAGTGCAGGAATAGGTTGAAGGTGAGAACATGATTGAGGTAGAGATGACCTAGCTGCTTGACAATAGTCAACATGATGGAAATCCTATGCACACTCACATAGTTGCATGTCAATAATCAAGTTGCATGTCAATTATATATTTAACCATCATTACGCATGAAAGGATGGAAATAACAAAAGACCTTCATATAATCATTTTGCATGAAAATAAAAGGGAATTTTATAATCATTGGATATATGCATGTTATATTGCCTTCACGAGGAAAGTATTTTTCTTCTAAATGTGATTTGTCTTTACCTTCGTAGACGGGTGCTAAATATGGACTAGCAGAGGGGATTATATTTTCTTTTCTAGATCTACCTACCATTTACATTTTAATTGCTTTGGCCAAAGCTATGTGTACCATTGAAATAGATGGATGTTTCTTTATTCTCTCTGCCATATCTTGATAGTAGGGCATAGAATGTTCATATGTGAAATGCATGTAGATATATTAGATTGCATCAAATTCCATCCTGTTAGTTGTTTCCAGCTTGCTAGGCTTCTTCTACAAGGTCGGGTATTCTTCATGTTAGGAATAATTCTAGGGAAGTGTAAGCTTCATGGTGGGTAGAAAAGTGCCTCAACTATGTTCTCATCTCTTGGTTTGCATATGACTATTGGGTTTAATGATAGCCAAAGACTCCAATGATTATATTTCTTTTATATCTTTTTTTCTTTCACATTAATTAAAATAAGTTTGATTAAAATAATTATGGGAAAGTGTTTAAACTACAACTATAGAGTTTGAGTCACAATTTTAAGCAAGGAATTTTGACCCATCTTAATAATTTTCTCTAAGAAATGATTATTGTAGGAGAAAATAGACTTTTTTAATGTTAAATTAGATTAATTAAATAAGTATAATCAATTTAGATTAAGTAATTATAATTGGGATTGGTAAGTTGATAAATATACTTATTATATCAAGAGGCATAATTGTGGCAACAAGGGGTGGAGGGGTGGAGTGCAATAGTGTGTCTTAACAAAAACGATTAAAGAGTCAATAAGTAAAAATAATAAAATGAAAGCACAACTAACATTTATTTATATGCTAGATCTAACAAAAAAATATTGATGTCGAGCGGGAAATGCCCTAGAGCGGTCATTTTAAAAATTTATGAGGATGTCACTGCTAAGGATGATGATGGCAACCAAGATCGATGGATGCAATTCGTGGACTGGCACATTCCCTTGTCGTTGGTCTCTTTTTCTTTGGACGGGAATGGGAGTTGCTCCCACTTTCTAGTTTTTACGGGTGACGTGAGAGCGCCCTGTGTCATTTTTTAGGACGTTGGTGTTCTAGGTTGGGTTCTTGGGCTGCTAATTGGTGTGGGTTGGTCTTCCTGGCCTCCTCTTTTCTTGTCCTATGTGTTTCCTATCGGTGTGGTGTAGAGACTCGTTGTTTCTGCTCCTCTTTCCTCTGCCTAGACTAGCTTGTCTCATTCAAGGTGTGTTATTCTGCGCTAGTGGGTGGATTTCGTTGTGTGGGGGTCTCCCTACTTGGTTCCTACTGGCATGATCTGTGGGCTTGAAGCCTGTGTTATTGGTGATGGGGGTTGGTGGGATGTTGTTTCTATGGCTCCTATCGTGGCTGTACAGGGTATCTCTACTCCTGGCCCTATGTGGGTGTCATGGTGGTTGGGTGTGGAGATGGGGGATGACATTCTCATCCTCTTTTTTTGGAAGTCAAGAGAAGTTGCTTGTCTCCTTTGGAGGCTGAGTTGTGGTTGTTTTTTGGCCTTCCTTTGGTTGAGGTGTTGTTCTTATTTCCTATGTGTTATGGTTTTGGATTCCATTTTGGAGCTTTGTTGTGCTATTGGCTTGGATTTTGGATCTAGGTCCTCTCGTCCAACATTGGTGTTACTATGGGTAATTATTGTGCTTGATGGTGTTGAAGGTGGTGTTTTTGACCTCTCGTATCCTCCTTTGTGTGGGTCCCCTATTGATGTTATCGTGCAGTTTGATGGCCCTCTACCTGTCGTGAGATATGGTTGGGGCATGGTGTTTCTGTTTGTGTGCTCTACTAGGGGCTTGGGAGCTTTAGGGTTTCTATTGTTGACCTCTTTTTCTTCCCCTTTTGTAGGGACTGGTGGGGAATTTTGGTCTCCCATGGATGTGCTCTGGTTTAAGCTTGTTGGGTTCATTTGGATGGTTGCCTTGGGCCATATTTGTTTGGCCCAGATGGATGGGATTTTTAAGTTATTAGATGGGATGCTTTTGCTGCCGCCTGGGTTACCTTTGGATGTGATGGCCTTCCTTTCTTTTATCACTGCTTTCTACCATGTTCTTTAGTTGGCTTCTTTTGAGGTGAAGTTTGCTTCTATTGTGGGAGATCCCTCTCCTTTTGAGGTGGAGTTGGTTGTTGTTGAGATGGCAGAGAGTTCTTTCCCCTCTTATGAGTTCCTATTGAGGTGGAACCTATTTGAGTGGGTGACTAGTGACCCTAGTCTGGATGGTTTGCATCTTGTCTGCTCCTTTAGAGGGGAGCCATCTCCTATTGAGGTGGAGTTTGTGTTGGTTATCCAGGTGGGTTGGTGTTGCATGTTGGTTGTTGCTCCTATTGCTTCAACTTTGTTCTTTATTTTTGGCTAGGAGATTGGTGTGAGGTGGGTCTGCTTTGGTTCAACTGTTGTTGTGCTTGGGTTGGCAGATTTTGAAGCTCCTTTTTGTGCTTCTATGGGTTATTCTTACCCCTCCTTTGGTAGGAATATGGTTGGCTCAGGTTTGAGTGGTAATTATGCTACAACCCAGTTGTTGCAGTTGGTTTGTGGCTTGGTTAGCTTATGGCAAGATCTTAGGGCTTGTTTTGTTGTTTCTTGCTTAGGGTTGTTGCTTTCTCTAAGTTTCAGTTACTCCTAGTTCAAGTGCCAGGTTTGGGTTGCTTTGTTGTCTTTGTGTTGGGACTATTATTGGTGTTGAGTGTCCTTCCTTGCTTGGTCATCTGGTGACCATGTGTTGTTGGTGTTTCTTCTATGTGTTGTGGTGGTTCTGTTGGTGTTGGTTTCTTGTTGTGACGGTGATGTCTTAGCTTTGTAAAAGGTTCTTGGTCCTTTCAAAACCATGCTTGTCCTCATTGGCCATTGTGGCTCATTGTGTAAAGGGTACAACACCCTATAAATGCTACTTACCTTATCAAAAACATTTATTTATAAAAGTACATCATCCCATAAAAATAAAATATAAATATACATCCCATACAAATATAAATTTTAAATTGTGAAGTAACATGGTTTAGATAGGTATTAAAAAAGATATTTATATAAAAATAAAATAACTTGTGAATTAAAAAATAAAGTAAATTTATTTTTCATTTATCTCTTTAAAATTTGAGAAGATTTATTGTATTGAAAATAAAAATAAAGTAAATAGTATCAAAAAATAAAAATGATTAGCCTTCAATTCCTTATAAAAGATGATGTATGTGACACTATATAGTAAGATGGCCTATATTTAAATATATAGATGAATTTAGATAATCTAAATAAGACAAACCAAATTTAACAAGTACAGTCAACCAATTTGTCATACGTGGGATTATAAAGTTACATCCCTAAAAAAGGTATTTTATTTAAAGTCTGAAAGATATGTATTATTTAATTATTATTAGATATTAGTTTTGGGTGATAATTATTTTTAAAACTATTTTAATTGTTTAACTTATACATATATAAGTTTTAAAAATACACCAATAAATATCAATTTTATTATATTTTTATTTAATAAAATATATATTACTTTCTTTAACAAATTATATAATAAAATAACTCTTCCAATAAAAATGTAAATAATGTAAATTAATAGAAATAATCTTTAAATAATTCTAATATAAAACTAGCATACCTATCTTTAAAAATATCTATATAAAAGACACTAAGAGATATCATTCTTGAGGCCTTTATTTTACTTTAATAAAAATCTAATAGAAAATAAGCCCTCGGAGAATGATATCTTTTGACATCTTTTACATAGATTTTTCTAAAGATAGGTATGCTAGTTTTAAGAAATGTAAATTTAATAATGATGTATAAGTTAGTGAATTGATAATATTAGTGATGTTTTATTTAATTAATTTTTATGTTATCTATTTCTCTACATCTCTCAACAAATTATCTTATTGGATTTTTAACTTCTTAACATGGAGAAGGGACCTAGTTAAAGGAATGAAGGCCATCAAATTCTTGAGACCACCTACACAAATTTTTAAATGCTTTGTGGATATATTTGTCTCTTGATAATATCATTGTTTGAATAATTTTATCGGTGATGAAAGGAAATAGAATCCTTATATTTGTAATCCTTGAACTTGAGATAAGATAGTCATATTTCCTTTTCTAGTGTTTGTGCTTCAAATAAATTGTAATATAATTGATATTGCATTAATATTGATAATTTTCAAAACATGGAGAAGGGATAAATAGATAAAAATAATAAAATATATATTTTAGAGAGTTGCTCAAAAAATAAATTGAACAAGCATTAACTTCATACATATCACAAGTATGACACCCTCTTCATAATTACTCTTAATCTTGTTTTTTCTCATTTGACAAAAAATAGGAGGAAAATAGAATCAAGAGACACAAGAAAAGAGATACTATCCATGTAGATAAGTATGAATCAACAAATCAATCTCAATTTTTCAAAATTTATAACGCATTAAAAAATGAAGGATTGTTTAGAATTAACATATTTAGATACAATGTAAGAGATTGTATCTTTAAATCCTTAGAGATCCTTGTTTATTTTTATTATACCTCACTTCAATTACCTTGTACAAGGTGGTGCAAAATAAATTAGTTCAAATAATTATGAGTTGGATCCTTGTAAACTAGATATGAATTACATATAATACATGATTGTTGAAGTTGGGAAAAATCAACTCCACATCTCCCAAGAATCATCTGCAATCAAACACTTGTAATAGAACTCGAGAATAGAAAAGCTATGGAAGCCAAGATCTATTGATCCCAAAAAGCATGAATCATTATGAATGTGCATCTTAATGATTATACAATAGAGAATCCTTATAAAAGGATAATTAACCTAGAAACCTAGGCTAGGATAAAACAATGACTGTGTCCTCATCCTATGACATGAGACATAAAAGAACATGACCTAAGTAAGCTTAAGTAATTAGAGGAAAAAATCCTCATAATTAAATAAATAATTAATTAAGAAATACCTTTTACTCTAACACCCCCCTTAAGTGAAACTTAGGGAGAAGCTCAAACCTCTAGAGATGAATGCATGATGGGTCCCAAAAAATAAGGCCTAGTAAGGTACCCATATACAAACAATAAAATATCTCACAATTGGAGAAAATAAGAAAAACCCAATGGGCTAAAACTTCTCTCCAAAAGAGAGAAATACAAGTGACGGTCTGAAAATCCTCTAAACAAAAGTGAAGGATTGAGAAGCCTCCAAACAAAAGTGAACGATTGAGAAGCCTCAAAAATAGATTGAAGGACTGAGAATCCTCCAAAACAAATTTGTCCCAAACAAATAGAAACAAAGGATGAACATTAAAAAACCACTAAAGCATGAAGAAGATATAAGCACTATTGAATAATGACTACTATAGTGTTGAAAGAAGAACCTCCTCTAAAATAAATGATGATCAAGATCAAGAAGATAAAAATCTGTATGAGTGCCCCCAACAACACTACTCAAATTAGATGGAAAACTGTAGACATGGAAAATGTACAAGCTCGTCTTGACACACCTGATCCCGATTACTAACAACGTTTCCTCTTAAATCACATTCTATCCCTTAATTTAATAAATCATTATTTATTGGATTAAGTCTTTCTCTTTCAGTGGTTAAAGTAATCAATTTAATTTAATCAACCTTGCATCTCTATTTAATTAAATAAATATTTTTATTTGATTAAATTCTCTAAAGTCCTCTTATTAAATTAAATAAATTAAACATTATTTAATTTAATCTAACATATCCCTCCTTAGTTAAATAAATCAAAATCATTTATTTAATTAATCATTTCCTCTCAATTCTTGATTTAAATTAATTCATAAATCTAAGTCTAAATTGTCACATCACTTAATTCTCCATTAAATTAATCAAGACATTGATTAAGTTAATCTTTCTCACTAAAATTCTCTAGAGAATGAAAGTTGCACAATAAATCAATTACTTTGATTTATTAATTCTTCTATTTTCCCTCACAAAGCATCAAAAGGGAATATTCCTTATTTGAATTCAAAAAGGCCAAGTGGACTTGGTCCTTCCAACAAGGCATTAAAAGCATTTTACATGTCCTTAACCTTGAGCCAAGTGACATTAACTTCATCCTCTTTCCCTCTTCAACATGTCATTTCTCAAATTTGAAATGCCATCTAATTGCATTTATTGGCACATTGGCCAAAACTTGCACATTCCTCATCCAATCACATTTGGACAAGTGGCACAATGCCATTGGACTATCTTTTGTCCCACATTGCTTGTTTCCACTATCTCTTCTAAGATTTGAATCTATAAATTGGAGACTCTTCTCCTCAATCTTCATCCACAACTCACATGCAAAGTTACTCTCTTCAATTGAGAACTAATCTTGCTCATTGCTTCCAATCATCCATCAATTTTCATAGCTCATAACAAGATTATGCTCAAATCTCTTTGGAGATTTGACCATTGATTCAATCAACCCACATTTGCACATAGGAATTGGGAAAGGGCCAGTTGCAACATATCATTGGCACCAATTCCCCCATGGGATCATCATGTTGTTTACCTAATTAGGACTAATCTTCATCTATTTTAGTTGTTCTTCCTTTGTTCCTATTTTAAGTTTATTAACAAATGGATTTCATGGGGAATCCCTCATTGTTTGCTTGCATTTAGATCTAACACTAAAACTGTTTGTCATCTTTGTGCTATTGCAGGTTTAGGGGTTCACATTTTGGTGCTAGAAGGAGGGCAGCAAGTCGAAAAATTAAATCACGTTTTCAAATTTCGCGGTTTTTAATTTTTTGTTGCAAACTAGGGCAAACTAGCCCACGCGATGCTATATCGTGTCGCTCTTAGTTCCGCGGCACAATATCTCACTGCATTCAGTTCCGCGGCTCCATATCGACCTGCGGTTATATTGTCCAAACTATGCCACAAAATTCCCACCTGTCATTTTTTTAAAATTCTTAACCCCGCTGCGCAGGTCCTAACTCTGTCGCTTTCACCACCGCGGCCCTATTTTGAACCGCGGTTTCTCCAAACTCCACCGCGTCACTGTTCCCGCCCATAAATTTTAATTTTTTATAGTAGGCCGCTTCTAAACTGCACCGCGGAACTCTGTCGCGCCACTTTTGCGCTCTTTGTCTGTGCAGAGCGCTTCCCAAAGTCACCCGCACGGCACTATATAGCGCCGCTTGTCTTCCAAACTTCGTCGCTTCTCCAAACTCCACCGCTTTTCCAAACTTCACCATGGGAAGACAGTAAAATTTTAAATTAACATGTGCTTTCTAAGTTCAAGATTCTTTAACCTTTCAATTTGATTTCCCATCTTTATTGCTCTTTGTTTTACTGTCATTTTGCAGGTTGGAGCAAAGGAAGGAGTCATTATGACATCATGTTCACAAAACCAAAGTGTTCCTAAACACTAAAAGTGTTCTTTAACACTTCTTAAGAAAGTTTGTTAAAAATATTTGGCCTTAGGAAAACTAATTTTACTTTGGGCTTTAAAAAGAACAATCAAATTTCTTTTATGATATCATGTTTATTTTGTGCAAAGTGTTTCTAAACACTTAAGTGTTCTTCAACACTTTTCAAGAAACTTGTTAAAATCTTTGATCTTAAAACACTAAATTTTCATTGGGATCTAAAAAGAACCATCAAATTTTGTTTTCTAAAGTTGCCAAGGGGCTAAAAAAATTTTTAGGCAAATACACTAGAGTTGGTTTGAAAGGTAATAATTGAACAAGGCAACTTCACACTTCATTTGGTGCTTTTAAAAAGAATTCATCTTTGCTTTGAGGATTAAAATGAACAAGTGTCTTTTATGTTTTGCAAAAATTTTCACAAATTAACATCATTAAAATGCGTATGTGCTTCTCTCGCGCTTTATAGCGATCTTGAGAATCAAAATCATTTTTGTGATATTAATTTGTCAAAAAGATTGCCTCCACATTTCAATTTGGGCACTTAAAATTGAACAAAACATGCGAGTGTGGATAGACTTATTGCGAGTGTTCTCCTTTTGTTTTTAAACAAAAGTCGATCAAACTACGAATAATGTTTGTTCGCTATTGTTTATCTTAGAGGGCCTACCTTGTGGGAAAAAGTAATCACCCAAGGGAACGACCCAACCGGGAACACGCTAAAGCCAAGCGACTTCCACCCGAGATATAAGTGTGGATATTGGAACAAAGGCCAATATCACGAGGATTATTCCGATGAGATGGACATCAATGGACTCTCGCCAATGTTGGATAATCCCCCACGAACGGAATGCCCGAATTAGAACCCCTTATTTAGAAAAAGGCCAAAACCTTGTCTATCTTGTTGGTGCAAAAGGTTATGTCCTTTGAAGCCGCCCGACATTATACATGCGGTCTTGTTGTTGAAATAGAAAGTATGCCATGGGAGATTCATGGGTACTAATGCTTGGCTGACCTGAATAAGTGAGTGTCGTGGAGGGGAGCCAGTGTGGTCAAGCATTTAGCCATTCGTACAAGATATGTGCAGCTGGATTTATCCAAGTGGGAACCGAATAAGATATTGCCTCATCATCCTAGGAGTGTAAGAGTGCTTGAAAAGTACACATTGCTTGATCTTGAAAATGTTTGAAAAATGAATATACACAAAAACCTTGAAATTTCAAACACCTTGTGGGAAACAAATACCTATTGACAAACTTGGACACTCTTGCTTTCCCTAGGAATCATATTCCTAGAGGTTTCTAAGTGCACAAGCTCTACCATCATTTGTTTTCGATAAGGATAAACATAAGGAACTTTTGCCCTATTTTCCTCGATTTCCACACAAAGGACCTTGTGGGATGAGAAAGAAAATGGGACACTAGACATATAGTTTGGAACCTAAGCAAGCAAGTGTCTTGGATAAAAAGAACCTCATTTAACCAAGATAAAGAGACAAATTGAATTGCATGTGTGTTGTTTCCAATGATTTCCCGCAAGATTAAAATCCCAAAGCCAAAATTCAAGAAAGTGAGTCTAAAAATTCGTGAGCAACACCTGGAGATGCTCCTTGAAGTAAGGGAGAGACTTGTATACAATTTCTACAAAAAATCCTCAAGGAACAATCCCGCATTGTATGCATTTTATTGTCAACAAAATCCTAAACTTTTTCAAAGGTTTGCATTTCTCCCATAGGAAGTCTAGCATGTTCTTCAATACCGAGGTTTTGTAGAGAGAGTCGCATCTAGGTTAAGGTTCAAGATCAAAGTTGTCATTCCCATCCATTCCTCCATCAACCAAATCTCATTTCATCATCAAACCTTTTGAGAACTTTAAAAAAATCAATCATCACGCTAAACTTAGAGGGCTAAATCAACATCATCATATCTTGGCTTAACACACCTAGCCAACATAGTCTCAACCATTGGATAAATTTTCTTTGAGATAACACAACTTCTTAAAGTCTATTAGTTCCCAAACACATTGGCATAACACACTTTGCCAATTCATCCATTTGTGCAAGTTCCCCTAGGATAAGACAACTTCCTAGGGAAAACAACTTCACAAAAATCTTGTTTGACTTAACGCATCTAGTCAAATTATCATGATCAATCAAATCAAAAGCCCTTACAAGTTTAGCACATACCTTCAAAAGTTCTTCAAAAAGTTTTTCACTCATCCCATCCATTTGATCCATCACCATTATCACCATCTTTGATCTTTTAGCTTTCTTAGTTCTTCTTTTTTGGACCTAAAGGATTAGGATCAAACAAATCCCTATTTTTTATGGTCCAAACAAGATCTCAACACAAGGACATGGAGAATATCAGAGAAATATCAGCTTCTATGGACATGAGTCATTTAAACACTGAAGTGAACCTATTGGGATCAAGCAATCCCCAAAGCAACTCTCCCTTATCATCACAAAATACTCAAGAGGAGAGTCATCAAGAGGACATCACAAATGAGTACATGGGGATGATGCAAACCGAAATAATGGAGGTGGTTCAAAATCCAAAAAACCACAAAATTGTCACTGCTATGTTCAAATATCTAAAAACGATAGCAAGAGGAGGGGTCCTGCCCCCTCCTGACCTAGACACAAGCACTAGTACAGATGTGCCCATTCCAAATACATCCCCAATATCAAATGTCAATCAAGAGGTACTTTGCACCACATCATCCTCGCTGAATGTGAACAAGGGGAGTGCCATGTTCCAAGAATTACAGAGGCATCACCTTGTGGCTAACAAAGAAGCAATCGTCACCACCACACCGACTACATCTATTCTGAAAAATCCATCCCACCCATACATCCCGCTCACCTTCCACAACCACGTGGGCTCATCTTCATTCCGTGCAACACCAGCTAGCCAAACAAACATAGAAACTCCTCTACCACTTGGAAAGGGAAACTTATTTGAGACAACTGACATTATAAATCCTTTTTTTCAAGGTAACCTTCCACCTCTTCCATTTCCATTTACCACCACTTCACCTCTTGGATTGGGTTTTCCTCCTCTCAACATCAATGGGTTCTCGGAGCCTAGCAATCTAAGCATCATGCCCAATTTCCTCTCCTCGCCCACATCAGCACAACAACAAGTGGCAACTGTTCAAGCCACCACCATAGTTGGCCCCCAAATATCCTAGAGCATGCCATCGCAAGGACCAATCATCTCGACCACCCCTCTAGCAACCCAAATCCCAATCACCACCACCATTCCCCCACCTGTCACATCGATTGGCATGATTCCTGTTCCACCACTAATTCCACCAAAATCCAATACGAAAAACTCATTCATCATGCTAATTAAAACCCTTCAAAAGGCCAATCAGCAGAGAGTACTCCAGCAAAAGCAGGAAGCACAAGCTCTAGCTCAAGCACAAGCAAAATCCCAAGCACAAGCTTTAGCACAAGCCCAAGCTCAAGCACAAGCTCAAGCCCAATCTCAAGCACAAGCTCAAGCTCAAGCACAAGCCCAAGCCCAAGCACAAGTGCAAGAACAAGCACAAACATAGTACCAAGTGCAATTGCAAGCGATTCATCTGCAAGCCTACCAACAAGCCCTGCACGACTTTCAAGCGCAACAACAAGCTAAACAATAAGTATTGTTGGCACAATAGCAGCTCGACCAACAACAAGCATTGTTGGCGCAATAGTAGCTAGACCAACATCAAGCGTTACTAGCTCAATAGCAGATTGACCAACAACAGGCTTTATGGGAACAACAGCAGATGGACCAACAACAAGCGTTGTTGGAACAACAGCAACAAGATCAACAACAAATGTTGTTGATGCAAATGCAGGTGTAGCATCAGGCTTTGAATGCACAACCAAGCTTGCAGCAAACGTCGACCAGTACTCTCCCCACCCATCAAACACCTCCAACACCTCACCACTCATTCATCCCACCTCCTGATCCAAGCAAGGATGTCGCAACACAAATCAAACTGCTCTCACAACAGGTGTTGGACTTGCAAGCAAGAAAAACCATAAGAACACCCAGCAATTTGTGCCCTTATCCATTCGATAGGAGTCTCACCATGGTACCATTCCCAAAGGGATTTGAGATCCCCAAATTTGATAAATACAATGGAACAGGCAACCCTAAAAACCACGTCAGGGAATTTCAGGTGCACTGCATGGAAGTTGCATATGATGACACATATCTAATGCGACTCTTCCCCCGAAGCCTGACTGGTCCAGCTATGGAATGGTTTTCTTGCCTACCCACGGGCATTAAAGCATTTGAGGAAATAGTGGAGGCTTTCCTTAAAAATTACGCTTTCAATATGGGTGCGGATGTCAGTTTAGAAGAACTATCTGCACTTAAACAAGAAAAAGGAGAGTTATTTGCATCCTTCTTGCAAAGATGGCGATCCAAGGCCAATCAGAGCAAATGGACTATTCCAGAAGAACAACAAGTCTGCACCATCATAGCCAATCTCGATAAAAACTTGGTGTTTTACTTTAAAATGCGATGCATCACATCGTACGACCAACTGATTCCAAAGGCGCTCAACATCGAAAGAGCCCTTACTGCGTAAGAAGGTGCACCAACATTCACTCCACCACAAGATAACCGCCCTTCTAACAACTACAATGATAAACCTCGAGCATGGTCGAGGAACAAAAATATCACAAACGACGGCATGGTCGATGCTAAGGTAGTCATCAGTGCTCCTAAGCAAAATACCCAAAACCATCATCAACCGCAAAATCATAATCACAACAATGTGTAGACTAATGCGGTTGTAGCACAGTCACAACCACCTTCCACCAATCAAGTCAACAATTTGGGTAATCAAGGAGGACCACCTCCCCGCAACAAGTTTCCCCCCAAGAGGAAGTTCACAACCCTTAGCGAATCGATTCAATCTGTAATGAAGAAGTTGGTTAAAGAGAATCTAGTCAACATCTCTAACTCCGAACAATACACGGACCCCATGACCAAACCACTGTGGTACAATGAGAATCTCCTTTGTGACTTCCACAAAGTCAAAGGACACACCACTGCCAATTGTATGAGACTCAAAAACATCATCCAAGACTTTATTGAGGACAAGATCATCAATATCGAGCAGCCGGCTGGAAACCAAGACCTAAAAATTTACACGAATCCGATGTCGAATCATAACCAAGGAAATAATCAAGGAAATAAAAGGGCAAAAAAAAGTACGCTAGTGCTAATCTAGTATACGAGGAGATAGTCAGATGCATTGATGAAATGGTCATTGTAATAAATATCAAGGGAGTTGACAATGACTGTGGAGTCACCACATGAGGAGGAAAGGTTACCATCACTAGGGCACCTGCTAAGACCCCCATTGCCAATACAAAGGCCATCCCTTATGATTACAATGTTATTGACTAGTTGAAAAGAACACTCGCCCAAATCTCCATCATGGAATTACTAAAAATCTTCGCCGCCCATAGACAAATCCTTGATGATGCACTAACTGCGTCTACTGTTGCTACCACCCTTGACCTAGAGCAATTTCAGGCTATGGTGGGTAACATCGTTACCCCAAACCTCATTACATTTTTGGATCAAGATTTCCCTCCACAGCCATCTCATAACCGCGCACTCCACCTCCAAGTGCTCATCCATAAAAAGAAAGTCAGATGAGTCCTAGTAGATGGTGGTGCAGGTCTTAATATTTGTTCGCTAAAGCTTATAAAGAAATTGGGATTCACTGAGGATTCCATCAACAAGAATAAAAGCATCACAATAAGAGCGTATGATGACCAAGAAAGAGTGTCTCAGGGCACTATCAAGATCCCCATCCAAGTGGGGCCAACAACCATGGAAATGACCTATCAAGTTCTTGACCTCGATCTACCATACAACATCCTCCTGGGATGCCCATGGATACATGGAATGAGGGCAGTAGCCTCAACTTATCACTAGTGCATTAAGTTCTCACATCAGAATGAGGAGGTCACTATATATGGGGATCCTGAACCTTTTGCCTATTGCAAAAACTTGGAAGCCAAGTTTTACAAAATCCCTCAAGTACCCAAAAATGACGAAGGACCATCTACTTCATACATAAACCCAGCTAATCTCGCCTCCACTTCTGCGACAGAGACACCCGCCATCCCTGACATATCCGAGATTAAGAACATGATACAGGACAATGGATGCAGTGATTATAGAATGAAGAGAAATGCTTTTGTTGTAGGAGAGTTACCACAATCTCCTAGGTCACATGATCAACCACAGCTGATTCAAACACCTATCCGCACTAGAACAAAACCCTTTGGATTCCACCATTGGGGGGATCTCAGTCGGGAGAATGTGGATGAGAAAGACATCACAAACACTTTGTACCAAGATGAAAGACCCACTCCCACCTTGCCCATGGAAGAAACTAACAGAGGGTTACAAATGATGTTTGGTATGGGCTATAACAGGAATGAGAGCCTCAGAAGAAACAATGATGGACAGTTGGAGCCCATCATTATAGAGAGAAGAATGCAGAACCTTGGTCTTGGGTATACTCCTCCGAGTATAACTGTACGTGGTAGAGGTACTCCTAGAATAACAGTCAGGTCCTCTTCTTAGGTAACAACAACTACCCCTAGACCACCCGTTTGCTTAGGGATCCCACTCGACAATTACACCTTTGACATCACTGATGTTCCTAGTAGTGACGATGATGATACCATAGTAGGTCTCCCTAGGCTTTTCGAGGATTCCATCTTGTTAATGATAAGTGCATCCACAGCTGAGTTAAACCAACCAACCCACCGAATTACCTTAGTACACCCCCAACTCATCAATCACGACCAACGGGGACCACTGATTCTAGACTCGTTCGAAAATGATGAGGCCCTCTCGAAATTCATGGGACTAAGGGATACAATTCCATACGGGGATCACAAGGTTGGATTCAACATCACATTGAACACACAAGCATACTATGGGGAGATGATTGAGTCCTTCAATCGCAAAAGAAAAATATCGAGAATAAGCTCGGAGTTATGGAGTGAAAACCAACTATGGCACTCTCTAACCACAAAACAGTGAAAATAAAGGATGCATCTGATGGTGAAAACCTCTCTAAGGTGCCAGAGGATGAAGGATTCAATCTCCCCCCTACTGCTCTACATCAAGAGAAATCAGCAGTATTGGCAAAATAGTGCAACCCTATCAACTTGGGAATAGAAATAGAGTCGTAAATCACATTCTACACTCAAACGCTTCAAACAAAAGAGAAAGAACTGTTGGCAGCATTCCTAAAGGAGAGAAAGGTAAATTTTGCGTGGACCTATGCAGACATGCCAGGTCTAGACCCTGAAGTAGTAGTTCATCACTTGGCCGTTTACCCCGGAGCAAAACCAGTCAGACAAAAGCTAAGGAAGATGCACCCACAAATAGCCTTGCTCGTAAAGATTGAGCTGCAGAAACTTTTGGATGTTGGCTTCATACGCCTGATCGACTATCCAAAATGGGTATCAAATCTTGTACCTGTCTCAAAACCAAAAGGGGGCATCCGCATCTACACTGAATTCAAAGACCTAAACAAAGCATGTCCTAAAGATGATTTTCCACTACCCAACATTGACATGATAGTGGATATGACGGCCGGACATGAGATGCTATCCCTAATGGATGGCTTCTCAAGGTATAATCAGATAATGATAGCAAAGGAAGATCAACATAAGACAACCTTTACATGTCCTTGGGGTACCTAATGTTGGAATGTGATACCGTTTGGGTTGAAAAATGCAGGAGCTACATACCAAAGAGCCATGACATTAATCTTCCACGACATGATCCATAAAACAGTCAAAGATTATGTGGATGACATACTGGCTAAATCAAAGAAGAGACAGGACCATGTAGCAACTCTAAGTGCTATCTTTGACAAGCTCGAACAATATAAGGTTAGACTCAACCCAAAGAAGTGTGTCTTTGGGGTACAGTCAGGAAAGATGCTAGGATACATAGTTTCAATGAGAGGAATAGAGGTGGACCCTACAAAGATAAAAGCAATCCTTGAAATGGAAGCACCAAGAATGTTAAAACAACTAAGAGGATTTCAAGGTAGGCTCCAGTCTATCTGAATATTCATAGCACAGCTAGCAGATAAACAGATCGCCTATTCACACCTACTCCACAAGGGAGTCGCTTTCAGGTGGGATGACAAATGCGAGCAAGCATTCAGCAAAATCAAAGAATACTTACTTACACCACCTGTGTTGATGCCACCAATTGTCGGGAAACCATTAATCCTATACATCTTAGCAACAATAGCCACCCTTGGTGCCCTCTTAGCCTAGCATGATGAAAAGGGAACAGAGCGGGCCATCTACTACATCAGCAGAACAATAGTGGGGCACGAGCTCAATTACACATCAATAGAAGAAGCTTGCCTAGCACTTGTATTTGCAGCTCAAAAATTTAGAAACTACATGCTAGCTCACCAAATCAAGTTGATTGCCAAGATAGACCCTCTAAAATACCTACTGTCAAAAGCAACACTTACAAGTAGAATGGCTAAGTGGGTAATGATATTGTCTGAACATGATATCGAGTATGTGGAACGAAAAGCCATAAAAGGACAAGTCATTGCGGATCAGCTAGCAGAAGTGCCCCTCTACACGGATAACCCACTCATATTAGAATTCCCAGATGAGTCCCTTTTTAACCTTGGTGCAGCAGACCACTAGAAATTATACTTTGATGGCTCCCACACACAACATGGATCAGGAGCTAGTGTGTTCTCTATCACCCCGTAAGGAGACTGTATACCTAGATCATACAAACCGGCATTCCCCTATACCAACAATATTTTAGAATACGAGGCCTTGACCATAGGCCTCAAGATTGCAACACAGTGGCGAATCATGGCACTAAAATTCTACGGGGACTCGCAACTTATCATCAACCAAGTCAACGGTGAATACCAAACCAAGGATGATAAGCTCGCACCATACAAAAAGGTGGTAGAAAGCCTAAAAGAATCTTTCATCGACATCACCTTTGAGTAGATACCAAGGACAAACAACAGAGCAACCGATGCAATGGCGACAATTGGATCCTTACTAGACATCCCTCGCAACGTCTCAAAACATGAATTCCTCATAGAGCAGCTTCTTGTACC
The DNA here is from genome assembly GCA_007115665.2 of Sequoiadendron giganteum. Classification (NCBI taxonomy): domain Eukaryota; kingdom Viridiplantae; phylum Streptophyta; class Pinopsida; order Cupressales; family Cupressaceae; genus Sequoiadendron; species Sequoiadendron giganteum. The sequence continues at coordinate 21,922,271 of CM021107.1, read as the reverse complement.
CAAATTCGAGGTACCAGAGTCAGAATACGCATGTGAACTCGTTGGTCCCAGTGATCTTTGGTATCATGGTATATACACCCACCTAAAGTTAGGAATCCTCCCCACTGACATCACCCCAAACCTAAAACGCACTTTTGTCAAAAGGTCTTCACGATTCGTCATCCTAGGAGAAACCCTCTTCCGAATAAGTATTGATGGAACCTTGCTACGTTGTTTAAAACCTGAGGAAGTCATGACTGTTCTAACTAAGGTGCATAATGGCACGTGCGGATCACACTCGAGTGTATGACCTTGGCTAAGAAATTTCTAAGAACCAGATACTATTGGCCGACGATGGAGAGAGAGGCACACAACTTTGTCATAAAATGCCTGCAATGCCAACAACATGGAGACCTTATTCATGCACCAGCTCAAGAACTACATCCCATTGTTACACCTTGGCCCTTTTCGCAGTGGGGGCTCGATCTCATCGGTAAAAATTTTCCCACCTCATCCAATGGCCACAAGTTCATCATCACCGCCACTGAATATTTCACAAAGTGGGTCGAAGCGATTCCCATGACCTACATCATGGGGAAACAAATATCTAAGTTCATCCTGAACTACCTCATTTGTTGATACGGTGTCCCCCAATCCATTATCTCTGATAATGGGACACCTTTCAAGAATCAGGATGTCCGTGATTTATGTGAAAAATTCAAAATCCAACACCACTTTTCCACTCCATACTATCCACAAGGCAATGGCCAAGCAGAAGCTACAAATAAAACCATTCTGAAAATCCTAGAGAAAATAGTCAATGACTATGGTCGTGACTGGCATCTGCAGCTAAATCCTGCCTTATGGGCCTACTGTACCAGCATCCGCATGCCAACAGGTGCCACCCCATTCTCCCTAGTCTATGGATCAGAAGCCATCCTCCCTATTGAGATCGAGCTCCCGTCACTAAGAATATCATTGCAAAACCTTATCACAGATGAGGAATACAGGGTCACAAGACTCAATGAGCTGGAATTACTAGATGAGAGGCGCATGGATGCCCTCAATCACCTACAGGTGTACCAGAATTGCCTAAAAAGAAGCTACAACAAAAAGATCAGACAACGCACTTTCTAAGTTGGTGACCTCGTGCTGAAAGAAAACCAAAAGAACGTGCCAAATCTGGATACAAAGGGAAAGTTTGAGCCCAACTAGCTGGGACACTTTATCATCACTACAAGTTACAAATCGAGGGCATATCAGTTATCAACACCGGAAGGCGAGCCCCTGCAAGAACCCATGAACAGTTCGCACCTCAAAAAGTTTTATGCCTAAATCTTGCAAGGTATAGAACCAAAAAATTACAAAAAAAATCAGAAAAAGTCCTAAAAAAAAATGGTTACCTTGATGAAAACCTGGCAAACAGGCGTCTTGGCGATAACAAAAAAAAATCAAAAAATACAAAATAGTAAAAAGAAAAAACCCGTCCTCTAGTGAAAACCACTTTGGTGGCACTTTGGGCAAGTACCTTGGTGAAAACCTGGCAAACAGGCACCAAGTGTAAATAAAGCACTTCCCCCATCTACCAGGATCTACACGACTCAGTCCATCACATCTCAAAACACCCATCCACCCATCCACTCGCATCCATACCATAGCCTGCATTGATGTTTGTACCATATTCCACCAAGGAACTACTTGGCATTCCAAAGGTCAGTCTATCATGCCTTTATCGAAGTAGTCTATCACACCACACTGGGGGCACGTTCTCATAAGCATCGAATCGGATTTGTGTATATTCTCGTAATCTTTTTTTTAGATTCATCAGAAAATCCAAAAAACATTCAAAAATCCATCAAAAATCTAAAAACATCCAAATCATCAAAAATCCAAAAACATGTCGAAATATAAAAAAATCTTCAAAATTCTCATCTTTGAGTCTTGTCAGTCTTTCACCTTGTCGAACTACATCATCTCTGAGCTTGAATGTAGGCAAGGTTGATCTTTGATCATCCCCCGAGACAGTTAGGATCAGTCCTTAGGCGTCCATCGCATTGGCAATCCGTTTGCCAATTTATTTTACAATAGGGTTAGTCCTTTAGGCGTTCGTCGCATTGGCAATCCGTTTTCCCATCTAGTCTGCATCTTAAGTCAGTCCTTTAAGCAATAAAATGGCAATCCGTTTGGCTATCTTATCATCAAGTCAGATGTCATTAGTCGAACTACGTGGTCTCTGCGTATATAACGTAAGCAAGGCTAATCTATGGATTAGCTCCCAAGACCCCTAGGATAGGTCTTTAAGTTAGTTTGTTCGTCATAAATCTTGAAAATACCAAAAACATTGAAAAATCTTGAATATACCAAAAACATTTGTAAAACATCTCAAAATTCCAAAAAATAGCCTCAAAACATTTGAAAAAACCCAAAATGGTGCATCTGTTTCATCTCGCTTTCACCCGTGATTTTCATCACTCATAATAAAGTCAATCATCGCCTTCACCCTTTGGTGAGTCAGCCAGAAGCAAGTTTAGTAGGTTCCAAAGTGAACACTTAATCATCAAAGTCTCAAGTCTAGATCAATAAGCAAGCAAGTTGGTCAACTCGGAGTATCAATAGCTCATCACCCAATCACTCCCATCAAACCCTGGTCATGACATGTCCTAGGATGAAGCTTTCCTGCAATGGACATAAGCATCAGGTAACCCCTCACAGTAGTTTTAGCCTTGGAGCGGTATGAAGAACATTAGCTTGTTTGTTTGCTTTATCTTGGTCTTGTTTAGACTTATCTTTTTTTGTGCTCATTCCAAGGACCTCTCGATGATGCCTAAACAAAACAAGTTTAGAGAGAAAGGAATGGGGCAGTGATCATTATCTTTTTATCTACTATGATTGTGGGATACGCTTGTAAAATAACTTAGTTATACATGTTTTGTTTGGTTTGTAGGAAGGATATCTAAGATATCTTGTTGACTACATAGGAAAGCTTGCTTTTCTGTGTTTTGGTCCGAGATGTTTATAATGTCTGAACTACATCCTGAATAAAATATGTATGTTAAGTGTGAACAAGAATACTCCTATCTGATTTTTGAGTCAAATTCCATCACACTAAGTATCGCACCATCCTGGTTCTTAATACCTTGATGCAGCATACCTAGGTGTGTTATCAAACATAACGCAATCAACCCTTTGAAAATCCCAATTCCTAGCACTATAAATCACCATCTCCATCTTCACTAATTCATTAATTTTGCATTTCTTCTACCTTCTTTCCACACTAGCATGGTATTATAACAGTAATCAAAACATCGCCAATGCATACATCCTACATCCACTGGATCGTCAGCATCAGAAGAGCATTGCATCATATCAGTATCTTAAGTTATGAGGAATAATATAAATTTGTTATTCTAAACATCTTAAGACATCATTAAATCATACATAATCATTCACAACCATTACCATTTGCATTCAGTACCATCATTAATATGCATTACATCAGTAAAACATAGAAAATACAAAAAGGAAAGCATTCATTACATACACTGCATCACATAAAGCATAAGGATAGAAACATCTCATAACATCACATATTTGCATCCGCATATTAATACATATACATCATAAAAGGGTGAATCATCTCATTTATACCAAAAAATACTGTTATGATACAAATCAGATTAGGTGTACATCAAGTACATAGTACAATAAGGCCAAATACTGCAACCCGTATATCAAAAATGAAGCAAAACTGTAAGTGATCAAAAGGTGGGTGGGCCCTGCTGGTTGCTGCCCTCCCCATCCTACCTCTCACCATGTGCCTCTATTGGTCGCCTCCTTGTCTGCTGTGAAAATTTTGGCACTCTGCGGTCGGATGGTACTACCTGCTGATAATGGTGCCGATAGTACTCGACCTCTCTGATAGCATCCGTATAATCTCGAATATCGATCGATCGGCCCCGGGATGTAGAAGCAACACTCTCTAACTGTCGCCGCCAACCCATCTCCTGATCCCTCTCGGATCATGCCTAATCTCTCTTTGTTGTCAATGTGGCAACCCGCTACCAGGCCTCATCCCGCTCAACTGTCAGAACCTGCACCTATCCTTGTAACTGCTGAATCGGTATATCGCGGGCATCTGGCTGGCCCGCTGGTTGTCCTGCTAGCTGTACTGCAGGCTGCTGTTGTGCTGGCACATGTGGCTGCCCATCTTGTCCTGGCACATGAGGCTACCCATCCTGTCCTACTGCATGTTGCGTAGGATCCCTCAGAGGTGACTGCTGAGGAAGTGGTATACCTCCCCGACCCTTGCCTATTGACCTACCCCTCAACCTGCGACGAGGAAGCACTATCCCTAGAACTGTCAGTCTCATTGGCGGCCTGAACCATGCCCTGAATGTTGGAGTCACTCCTGCATCTGCTAGCCCCTGATTGTATGCCCAAGGCCAAGCCACCAACTGCCTAAACGAGGTCACTGCCTCGTCTGCTGGAATGGGTTGTCCCCATGTTGTCTCCCTAGCTGTACGGGCAAAGATAGCCGTATACTGAGCATCGGGTATATCCTGCACATCCCCGAACTGTCTGGCCACCCGATCACGAAGGTATCTCTCTATCAAAGTGTGCTCTTGACCCTGCATAAGTCTATCCTGGTGGGCAAAGAAGAGCTTCTCTATATCGTCCATCCATGGGCCCATACCCATATACGGCCTCCAAATGAATACTGTCATCTCATCGAGAACTCGATGCCAATGAGCTATGCCATCGGTACCCATTTGGGTGAAGCGAATCGTCGCCTGACCATACTGCCACACCAAAGGGTCATCAATATCTAAAACAACTGGTGTAACAAACAGGCGAAGTACTGGAATCCGCTCGAAACCCCAAACGTGAAGAAGAGTCAAGCCAGCCCCAAGAGCCTGACCCTCCAGATAAGAAAACTCATGTAAATCTCTGTATAAAGAGGCCAACAGCACTGGTCCCTAGGTGTAATGCACTCGGCGAGCGCACATCTACCACCATGCTAGTCCCCAACCTAGACTGAAATAATAGTCGCGCCGATCATGAGCTACAAGGCTAGAAATAATGGCGGCTAGAATAAGGCTATAAGTAGGGGCTATCCCCCGATATCTCTCCAGATCTATCTGACCATCGCAGAGCATGAGCTCGCTCACACCCATGATGCTGAAGCAAGCATTCCTCCCCTCCTCCATATCATAAATCACTCGCTCTCTGTGAATGGGTAGCCGCAGGATGCGCCAGACATCCTCAAGAGTGACAGTAGCCTCGCCTGTAGGAAGATGAAAGGATGAAGTCTCACTGTGCCACCGCTCGGCCAAGGCATGCATCATACCCAGATGTGCTCGCACGGGAGGGACGTAGGCAATGAACCACAGGCCAAGCATCCCAAGCTACTCCTGAAGAAATATGTGCATATCAGATAATCGCTCAAGAGTCGGCCATCGGTGCTCCCTCGAATGAATAACCTTGGGTGTCTCCTGCACAAGGAAGAGTACCGCGTTAGCTCCCTTGAAAAATTTTGATGTTCGTTGTCGTCTGTTGCTTTTGAAACAGAAAAAGCAGTTCAGTTTGGAAGTCTCCAAACTGTGTCGCACGACGGAGTTAGATAGCGAAAATTTGCAAAGTGCACCGCGTGGTGGACTTAGATAGCTCCTGACCCACGCGATGCTGTTTGAGCAGGCGACCAACTTAAAAAATTGAAATTCCTTAGTCCCTAAACTCCGCCACGCGGTGCTCAATGCACACGCGACCCTATATAGGACCGCGCAGGCCAGTTTGGAGAGCTTTCACGACGCAATATCACACCACGCCGACTTGACCACATGTGAACCCTATTAAATGCGTGTAACATGAAAAAAATAAAAGTGGGATAGGGGTACATACCACAGGTCCTGCGGTGACTGGTCACTGAAATACTCGTACTCGCTCTGAAACATGCAGGGGAAGCTCTTGTTGCACCATGATGTCTAGAACTCAGAGCTCAAATGTCAATATCTTCAAAGGTGGGAGTGCAAATGTTTTGAAAATGACCCCTTGAGGTCTATTTAAGCTCAAAAATTAGGGTTCCTTTTGACCTAATTTGACTTTCCGGAGGGGGTTTTTTGCCCTGATCTCATTTTCGCCTAATCGAAGGTCATTCTTCATCCCTTCTGGCATTTTAATGCATTTTCGGGCATTCTGGGGCATTTCTGGCCTATCAGACACCTTGTTATCTTTTTTCGCGAAATCATCCAAAAATTCAAAATTTTCGTCCGATCTCTCGAGGGGGCAATATCCAACAGTATCCTTCTGCTAGGGCAGCAGTGGGGCACCTAAAAAATTTCAAGAAAATCTGGACCTTTGATCACAGCAGTTTATTCTTTAAATCAATGCAACAAGTAAATTGCTTCAAAGAGGGGAAAAATGTAGACATGGAAAATGTACAAACTCGTCTTGGCACACCTGATCCCGATTACTAACAATGTTTCCTCTTAACTCACATTTTATCCCTTAATTTAATAAATCATTATTTATTGGATTAAGTCTTTCTCTTTGAGTGGTTAAAGTAATCAATTTAATTTAATCAACCTTGCATCTCTATTTAATTAAATAATTTTTTTTATTTGATTAAATTCTCTAAAGTCCTCTTATTAAATTAAATAAATTAAACATTATTTAATTTAATCTAACATATCCCTCCTTAGTTAAATAAATCAAAATCATCTATTTAATTAATCATTTCCTCTCAATTCTTGACTTAAATTAATTCATAAATCGAAGTATAAATTGTCACATCACTTAATTCTCCATTAAATTAATCAAGACATTGATTAAGTTAATCTTTCTCACTAAAATTCTCTAGAGAATGAAAGTTGCACAATAAATCAATTACTTTGATTTATTAATTCTTCTATTTTCCCTCACAAAGCATCAAAAGGGAATATTCCTTATTTGAATTCAAAAAGGCCAAATGGACTTGGTCCTTCCAACAAGGCATTAAAAGCCTTTTACATGTCCTTAACCTTGAGCCAAGTGACATTAACTTCATCCTCTTTCCCTCTTCAACATGTCATTTCTCAAATTTGAAATGCCATCTAATTGCATTTATTGGCACATTGGCCAAAACTTGCACATTCCTCATCCAATCACATTTGGACAAGTGGCACAATGCCATTGGACTATCTTTTATCCCACATTGCTTGTTTCCACTATCTCTTCTAAAATTTGAATCTATAAATTGGAGACTCTTCTCCTCAATCTTCATCCACAACTCACATGCAAAGTTACTCTCTTCAATTGAGAACTAATCTTGCTCATTGCTTCCAATCATCCATCAATTTTCATAGCTCATAACAAGATTATGCTCAAATCTCTTTGGAGATTTGACCATTGATTCAATCAACCCACATTTGCACATAGGAATTGGGAAAGGGCCAATTGCAACATATCATTGGCACCAATTCCCCCATGGGATCATCATGTTGTTTACTTAATTAGGACTAATCTTCATCTATTTTAGTTGTTCTTCTTTTGTTCCTATTTTAAGTTTATTAACAAATGGATTTCATGGGGAATCCCTCATTGTTTGCTTGCATTTAGATCTAACACTAACAATGTTTGTCATCTTTGTGCTACTGCAGGTTTAGGGGTTCACAAAAACAAAGGCAAAACATCTAGAATTCAAAGATACAGATGACACAAGTACTAATAGTCTAAAGAACTGATCAAGTGAAAATGGAAGGTTGCCTCCAAAAATAGGAATGCAAGAGTGTCCATACAATAAATACTTCATCTCACCAAAATGCATGGGTAACGAGTTGTTGATGTGTGTTGCATCTGCTTAGTACATAGGGATAAATACTATATATGTAACTCACTCCAATACGAAACCAAGGAAGCATTAGCACCAACTATAGAAACCCCCCATAATGCTAACAAGGGAGAGCCAAGGCAAATCCACTGAAATTGAATGCAAAAAAAAAGTGCATGAAGATGAAACAAGAACATCTAAACATGTAAAAATGAAAGTACCAACAAATATAAAGGGTGTGAAAACTAAGTCACACACACATGAGGAAAGAATCAATGTGATTCACTATTATCATGGAAGGGACACTCACTTGACAAAGGTGTGATGGCAAACAAAGATAAACATCAACCCCCCCTTGACACTTTATATCATAGTGAAAGTATAATAAGGCACAAAATGGTGTGCAAGATCCCAATAATATATGTACTTGATATCGAGGCACTTTATTTTAGTGTGTTTACATAATAAGAAATGCTTACAATAGAAGCTCACAATGTCCAAAAAAGGCCACATGTTGAAAATATAATTCTCTAATAGAAAATGAGGAGAGTGATAGCACCATAGCAAAGTTCACAAAAAAAATTGCATTAAAAAATTGCACCCAAAAAAGAGTTTGGATGCAGAAGATATGGCCCTCCAAAGTCTCCAGAATAAGAATTGCACAACAACAACTCTGAGAAAAATGATTTCTAGAAAACACCAGAAGACACAAATGAACACCACCTACACTAGTGCAAAGAGCATGAAATTATACCCCATTCCATAAAAAAATACACTGCAAAATACCACTGTATGGCCTTTGGAAGATGGAGTGCAAAAATGAAAAGCCCAATGGAGAAGGGCTAGACTGGGCAAAAACACATTTTCGTCAAATTTAACAAAAACATCGCCAAATTTGAAGATCTGCCAATTGTAGAACCTCTATTAAAAAATGTCTCCAAGTAGGTACAAGAAGCATTTATTTGCAAAAAAATAATTGCAAAAAAAAAACAAAAAAATTTAATATATATTTTAAAAACTTTATATATATTTTTAAAAACTTTATATATATATATATATATATATATATATATATATAAAAAAAACTTTATATATATATATTTTAAAAAGACTTTATATATGTTTTTTTTTTAAATTATATATGTTTTTTTAAAAAGCATATAAAAAAAATTATTTTTAGCTTGATTAGCTAAAGCATCCTGTTGCAGGTAAGAGGTCACGAGGACTAGTCTCCCCACCATCAACGTGGTATCAAAGGGCGTGTTGCATCAACATCACCAGTCACATGGAAAAAATTTACCAAGAGCACTGAATTTTATAGGGGGGTAGATACTCAACCGATTCCTACAATCTAAAAATATATATATTAAAAAAATATAAAGAGTCGTCAGGGGGCAAAGCCCACCGCCGCCACCCCTGGGTGAGGCCCGAGGGGTTGTCGCCTACACGGTACCACTTGTATCTTCCCATAGAGGGGCGGAGCTCGAGGGTCATCATCTTGCCATGGTGTGGCAAGGGGCAGTACCCTTAGGTACCCTCCATTTCAAATTTTTTTAATATAAATTTTTGCATTGAAAAACTTACGATCTTTTTAATAACTTTTTTTAAATTTTTTGTAGGATTTTTTTTTTGAAAAAATAATACCTCGACCTATGTGTTGGGAAGGTCATACAATCTCTTTGGCAAAAAAAGTTGTCTCAGATGCTCCCAACATGGATTTTGATATTTTGACACACAATCTTAAGGTTTTTGGGGATTCTGAGTGCAATGGCAATATTTGTTTTGGCTCAAAAAGCACCAAAATTGTAGCTACCCTATAGATCTGGAAAAAAAAAAGAAGCAACCATTTCAAACCCTTGTAGATTTGACCTCTGGAGTCCAAATCGAGCCAAATAAAATGTAGATCTAAGTTTCCCAACAACTCTTAATCCAATGGAAAGCTCTATTTTGGTCCAAGATGCATAGAATGATAACTTGAGACACGAAATCTCTCAAAAAAAGGAGAGTGGATTATAGTTCTGGAGCTCTGATACCATGTTGAAGTTGGAAAAATCAACTCCACAACTCCCAAGGATCACTAGCAATCAAACACCTATCACAAAAAGAGAGATAGTAAAACTATGGAGGCCAAGAGCTATTGATCCAAAAAAGCATGAATCATTATGAATGTGCATCTTAATGATTATACAATAGAGAATTCTTATAAAAGGATAATTACCTATAAACCCTAAGTGAGGATAAAACAAGATCATGACACATGCCCTAATCCTATGACATGAGACATAAAAATAACATGCTCGCTAAGTAAGCTTAAGTAATTATAGGAAAAGGAACCTAATAATTAAATTAATAATTAATTAGGAAATACCTTTTACTCTAACAATGATTTTGAAATATAGCTATATAAAATATAAATCTTTGCATAGTCAACTACGAATGATATAACAAAATTAGATTAAAGAGAAACACATTTTATAGTCATTAGCTATCCAAATTGCTAAATATACAAACTATGTTTGGTCATTAATAAGAGGAAATAGGTACTTATATTTTAATTAGATATTCTATATAAAATCATACTCTTATTCTATTTCATGATGCAAATATTTTTCATGGACATTTTGCACCACTTTTAACTTGTATTATATCCACACTTAATAGCCAAGCAAATATAACATTTCATAAAATAAAATAATTCACTAGACAAAGTGATAAGCATCACATTAGTTGTTTCGTCCAAAATGAGAATATTGAAGATAATAATAAGACCAAATCACTTTACAAAAAATGGTAACAAATATGTACAAAACATAAATCTACAAGCTTCAATAAAAGCACTTTGGTTCTGAGAATGAACTGAGGGAGGAGCGATGTAGTTGTATGGCGAATTGTAAGCCACAATAGGGCATGCATGCCCATGCACCTGCAACAAAGATAGTTGTGTGGGATTTGAAGGGTAGATTGGGTGCTTCAAGGGGGGTTGGGAAGTGTTGAGCATGGGTATTTTTGTGTGCAGCTGTGGGGTTGGCATGGGGGTGACATGAGGGGCCCCTCCTCTCTTTTCCTTTTTATTTTGTGCTTCAATATTTTCACTGTGTGGTGTGGCTATGGTAGATGGCTTAGAAGATTTTGACAATGGATCTTTTTATGATGCGGTGTCTAGATTATCTAAGCATTAGACTAAGCATTCTAATGTATTTTTTTAAATAGATTCATGAAAGGGGATGGTCATGTGTTGAATGGAGATCCTCGAATTCCTAAAGTTAATGGATTTCTTGAGAGAAGCAAAGTTCGTCTGGTGCTATTTATACAGCCAAAATCGATGGTTGAACATGTAAGCTACTTGTCAAACCATGCATTGATATGTAAATTTACGGGCATTTAAGTTTCTCTTCCTTTCCTAGAATCATAGAATTAGAGGGTTTAGAATCTGGAAGGTGGCATCGAGGTTATGCTGACAGCTAACAACTACTTTGCAGTGGTGTTCTCGTGCCTAGTGGATCATAATAAGGCCTTTGAAGGGGGTCCTTAAATTTTTATAACCAAGTTGAATTGTTAATTAAGTTGGCATGTTGGCTTTAATTCATCTAAGGAACTACCTTCAAGGGTTCCAATTTTGGTCTCTCTTGGCTCCCATTAGAATTTTGGACTAATGATAGCTTGCACATGATTTTTCTCTTGTTGGGAAAGTCGGTTGGCTCATCGCAACAGACTTTGGACAAAAAGGTAATCTCTTATGCCTGCATTTGTGTTGATATTGATTAAAATAACCCTCTTTTGGGTTCTCTAGAAATATGTTATGGGTCTATCTCATGGATCCAATAGCTAGATTATGAGGCTCTCTCTTTTCGATGTCGTGTTTACCACGAGTATGGTCATTTGCAATGGAAATACCCAAAAAATCCCTTGGCTAGTCTATCTTCCAATGGGGCTTCATCCAATGCTCCTTCTAGTTTGGGGCACAATATGGACAAGGGGAAAGCCCCTATGGCAAAATTTGGTCCAAATAAGGAGGGTTTTTTTCCAATGAAATCATGCAATAAAGGCAGAGGGTTGAAAATTAAATTTAAGGATAAACAAGGTGAGGAGTTCTTCAACAGGTTTGAGGCTTTAGAGGACTTGGATAAGTAGGTGGGGGCTCATGATATGTTGTTCAATGGGGAAGGTCTTGTGTGTGATGATTAGTCGATGCCAAGGGAGCCAGTCAATCCAAATAGGTTGCTTGGTGCTCTTAATGCTTCATAGATGGACACAAATCAAGGGCATGAGGATCTCAATGTAGCGGATCAACCCAAGTGTAGTGAATTTATTGGTAATATGATGGAAATTCCTAATTTTTAGCAATTGGAAATGGGTTCTCTGGCTCTTGGAAAAGGTGGTAAAGTTCTACCCTTGTTAGGGCTATAGCAAAAATCTATTAAAAATGGACGTTTAGATAAGACTTCTAAAATTGGTCAGAAGAAGGATCGGGATAACTTAAAGGTAATGGGGGAAAAATTAGTGGAATCATGATGTGTTAAGAATATTGATTCCCACTTTTATAACCCTCAAAAATGATTGTCCTATCATGAAATTTGAGGTGTTTGAACAACATCCCTAAATAAAAGGTTGTTTGTGACTTGATCACAAAACATTCTCTTGATGTTTTGTTTATTCAAGAGTCTAAATTGGTAGTGGATGGAATGATTAATATTGCTACTAAATTGTAGTGGAGAGGTCAATGTCAATGAATTGGTGCTCAAGGTAGTTTTGGTGGGACTTCTTGCTTGTGGGTTCCTCATAAAATTATCTATTTGTGGTGGATTTTGAATAGGAATTCAATGTCATTGGTTGCTTCTAGTGTTGAGTCTGGAGAAGTCATCCTCTTCACCAATGTGTATGCCTCGACCGATTATTCAAGTAAAGCTCACCTCTAGGCTCACATCCATTTTGTGTGATCCTTGGCTCCTTATTTTCCTTGGGTTATGGCAGGTGACTTCAACACTATTATTTGCATGGAGGAAAAAATAGGGGGTGTTGATAGATTGGAGGCTTCATCTAATTTGTTTTAGGATAATATACTTTCCTTAAACTTGATTGATATTAAACCAAGGAATTGTGTTTTTACCTAGAGCAATAGGAGGTGGGTGACAATTCTCTCTCAAAAATTGGATAGGTTCCTGGTTTTGAGTTATTGGATTGGCTACAAGTGGATTACCAGGTTTGAAATTTTGGGTTGGAGGGGTTTGAACCATTGGCCTATCATTATCTCAATAATGGAGCTAGCATGTCTAAGAACCCCTCTTTTAAATTTCAATTGGTGTGGCTTTGTGACCCTTCTTTGTAGGATTGTGTAGTTGATTTGTGGAGTCAAGGTATACCTACCCATGGAATGACTATGTACTCCTTCATTAAAAGGATTCAGTATGTAAAGTATTATGTAAAGAAGTGGAATAGGTGAAGTTTTGTAAATATTTTTATGGCTAAATCAGCAACCCAAAAAATATTCAAGAGCATTACCAAGCAAAATAGGGATCATGTTTTTTATTGAAGAGGCTAAAGTTGTGAAGGATCTTACGAAATGGGAATTGTATGAGGAATTTTTTTGGAAACAAAAGTCACACATTGACTGGTTACAAGAGGGGGATAGAAACATAACCTTATTTTTCAACTCTGTTAAGGCTAGGAGATGAGGGAATCCGATCTCTTCTCTTGTGACTCCTCAGGGGGCTCATTTGTCTTCCTTCAGAGATATCTCCAATGAGGTTGTACATTATTTCTCAAATTTATTTAAGGATGTCTCTCTTGTCGTGGTGGTGGAAGAGAACCTTATCTTAGATTGCATTTCTTCAAGTGTTCTTGTTGAGATGAATGAAATTCTTATTAGTCCCATAACTTTGGATGAGGTTCAGAAGGTGGTGTTCTAGATAAGAAAAGGGAAAGCCCCAGGTCCTATTAGGTGTTTGGGGAGATTATCAAGTATGAATTTTTGGAGGTAGTTTAAGAGTCAGAGAGAAATAAGTAGATATTAAGAGCTTTAAACTCAATGTTTCTTATGCTCATCTTGAAGAAAGAAGGGGCCAAATCCATAGATATGTTTAGGCTCTTTTACCTTTGCAACGTGGTGTACAAAATCACTATTAATTTAGTTGTTGAGAGAGTCAAGCCATGGCTTAGTAGAGTCATTTCTAAGGACTAGGGTGGCTTTGTTATTGGTAGAAAAATTCTTGATAGAGTGATTATTACTGCTAAGGCCATTCAATCCATGGAGAAGTCCAAGTAGAAAGCTAAGTTCATCAAATTGGACATGGAAAAATATTATGACCGTGTTAAATGGTCCTTTCTTCATAGAGTTATTTTAGCTTTTGGCTTTGGTTTCAATTAGGTTGATTGGGTAATGAGATGTGTTACTTTGACTTCTTACTCTGTGTTATTTAACAGTGAAAGTTTAGGTCTTTTTGGTGCTTTGTGGGGTCTTCGTCAAGGGGATCTCTTGTCACCTTATTTATTTATTATAATGGTTGAAGGCCTAGGGAGGTTTTTAAAATCTCAGGTTAGGCAATATTTGTTTCATGGTTAGAAATGGGATGATAATTTGGTTGTCCAATTCACTTACAGTTTGTGGATGACATGACGTTGCTTGGGGTAGCCAAAATTAGTGAAGTTGTTGATATTAGGAGAGTCTTAGATATCTATCTCACAACTTCATGGAAAATAATTAATGAAGCTATGTCTTTTATTTTCTTCTTCAACACCCCTCTTGGTATTCAATCCAGAATTGCTCGGATCCTCAAATTCTAAACTAGGGAGCTACCCTTTATCTATTTCGACATCCCCCTTTCAGTGGCCCCCCTCCTTAGAGGGTCCTAGTAAGATGCTCTTAATAAGTTTAATGGAAGATTCAATCATTGGACTCTCAAGTGGCTATCTTTTTCAAGCAAAGTGTTGTTGAAATATGTGGTGCATGCTCTTCCAATTTATAGATGTATGGTTCATTTGGCTACTTTAAATTTTATGAGGGAGTTGGATGCCTTTCTTAGACAATTTATGTGGGTAGGTAATCTTGACTCCACAAATTAGAGTTTGGTGAAGTGGGAGAATATTTGTAGACCAAAATAGGATGGTGGCCTTGGTTAGAGGCGAGATACTCTCATGGGGCAGGCATTGGCTACTAAATTGTATTGGCGTTGGTGCTCTAGTCAGGATCAAGCTTGGGCCAAGATCCTCACTTTTAAATATTTGGGAGGGGTGGCAAGTGATGATATGCCTAGAATCAACTTATCAAGGAAGGGATCTATGATTTGGGATACTCTGAAGAGAGGTTCTAAACTTATTCAGTAGGGTTTGTTTTGGATTTGTAATGGGGGGTCCAAGGCCCTATTCTGGTTTGACTCTTGGGATGGGTTCCCCCTATCTTTTCCATGTATCCACATTTACAGCCTATGTGTCTATCTTTTTTGGAAGTTGGATGGTCCAAGGTGGAAGATTTTGAGTTGTGCAGGTAGTTGGGTAAGGTGGAAGTGTTTTAGTGGAAGGGCCCCTTAGTTTGGTCGTTGGGTGGAACTTTCGAGGATCGGGAGGATTTGGCTCATATTCTTGCTAGAAGGAAATGCGGCTCTTTGGGGACTAGTGATATTTTGGATTGGGGCTTGGATTCAAGAGGGGTGTACTCGATGGCCTCTAGCTACCAAGTTCTAGATAGGCACAAATATGGTGGTGGTGAAGTCCCTTGGTGGAAACAAGTGTTGAGTAAGTATGCTTGGCCCAAATGTATTTTTTTCATTAGGCTGGTTGCTCAAAATAGATGCCTCACATGAGAAAATCTATACAAGAAAGTTTTCCATGGACCTTCCATCTGCTTCCTATGTGTAAATGATGAAGAGATTGTTTCACATTTATTTTTCCAATTTTCTTTCTTGCAGACCATTTGGCACCTATGTTTGGAAGCATGCTTGTGTGCATGATTCTTTGCTTGTAAAGTTTTGGGGAAGTCTACGAAGGCCACTGGCTAAGAGATTCTTCCTTCAGGTTTTGTTGAATATTGAGCCTTCTTGCATTATTTGGAAGACTTGGCTCAAAAGGAACCACAGGATCTTCCAAGGGAAACAGTTGGGAGTGCAGTAGCTATGACAAATAATGTTGGGAATGATCAAATAAACTATCCAAGCTAAGTGTGTGATTGAAACCCTTTTGTAGCATGGTGAGGTGGAGCTAATGCATAGACTTGGCATCTCCAGGGGTGGTCAAGGCCCTACCCTATTATGAGGAATTCGTAAATCCTAAAGGAAAACCCAACATGAGGGTAGATGGTCCCCTCCTCCTACTGGTGTTTTCAAGATCAACATTGATGGTTCCTCTAGAGGAAATATTGGACCTGTTGGAGTTGGAGGTGTTGGAAGGGACTGCTTGGTTGATTCCCTATTCTTCTTCTCCCTCTTCCAAGGGCACCAATATAATAATCTTATGGAAGCTCGGGCTATCTTTATGGCTTTGGAGAGGGGATGTGCTCTGGGATAGAGAAAAATTATTTGTGAATCAGATTCACAGATCTTGATTATTATGCTAAATAGGATGCTAATTGGCAGTTGGAGTTGGTGGTGTGCTAGTATCACCAACTCAATAATTCTTTGGATGATGTTCGATTTTTCCATATTCCACGAGAGTGGAATAGAGTGGCTAATTTTTTCGATAAATGGGCTTTGAATTTTATGGGAGATTGGAGGGTTGATAGCTAGGAAGATTTACCTTTGGCGTGTTCTTAGCAAAGTTGAAAGATTTGATTCTTGAATATAGGCCTATGTAAGTGGTGGCTTGGGGGGATTTTCATTGACTTTGTTATTTTACGGTTTTTCTTGATTTTATTGCTTAGGTTGGATGTGTGAATCAGTTATCACAAAACAATTTTCTTGACCTTAATTAATCTAGTGCAATCTTAAATCAATCAAATAATTATTAAAACAGATATGAACATGAAAGCACATAACAACACCATGCACAATGAACACCAAAATTTACGTGGAAACCCAAGATGGGAAAACCCATGGAGAATGTTAATTCTCAATTATAAAACACTAGTTAAGGTGATTTTTACAAGGGCTCACTACCAAAATTCTCACTATAGGTAACGCTCACTGCTCGACTATTACAGCCAAAAGTAAAAAGGCTCATTGCCAGAATAAAAAGGCTTATTGCCAGAAGAATGATGAAAGGGAATCCACTGCTAGAAATAACTGTCACCAATAGTCAAACCGAAAGAATCTCACTGTTTGCTGCCTTCGGTCATATACTTTCACATACTTCACAATATTTGGATTTTTAGATTCGCATTCACCACACTTTCTTTCATCGAACATAATCAACTTTTACTTATACCATTCCATGCCTTCATAATCTCCTAAGTCGGCCAAACATAATTTGAATTAGATCACCACAAAACATTCCCATGGTGGAAAGGAATGAAACATGGACCATATAGAACCTCCTCACTCAGATCAATATGCTACATATTAAACATGATATCTGAAACCAAAGAATAGAATATACACATTACAATGCAAACAATGTTTCGGGGCACACTAACCAATTTTAAAATCAGTTTGAACCCATAAGAGTGTATCTCATTATGTTGTAAAATTAAGGGGACCAAGACAAGCATGACCAAAGATAGATCATCACAACATAGCATCTAAAGCGTGCCAATATGGATCACCAAAGCATCAAAACCAAACCTTAATAATTCAACTAAGATATGTTGACATCAATGACAACCATTAATGACAAAAATCAACAACATCACATTCCAATAGGATGGTCCCCTCTTGGAGGGGTTGGTAGTGGTGATTTGTGTACTTATTCTTTTCTAATTTAATCAATGTTTACCCCTATTTTTATTAAAAAAAAGCATTTTTGTTTTACCAATATAACCAATTGAAGAAAATTTCAATGCACTTATATGTGTCGGAAAGATATAAAATATTGTAAGGCACCACAAATCTAATTTGGATAATTTTTAGACTCATATATTCATTATATACCACTTAAGTAGCCTTAAAACACCTTTAATATATCTCAATAAGCTATAAAAGTGTAAAATATCATAAAGGAAAAGGTAAATTCATCAGAATAAAATAATTGTGTTATTATGAAATGATATGATGGAAGGACATTGAGAAGCTATATAAAGAAGGGAAAGTGAGTGATGAGACTATGGAATTTTATATGAATTAAATATATGTGAGAATATAGAAGATGATAAGTGAGAGTAAAGTGTGAGGAATTAATTATAAGATACATGTATAAGATATTAAAACATATTAATATATGGTTTTATGGGTTTACATTTATGAATGTATATAATTTACTACAGTTTAGTTTATACTTATTGCATATCTAAGTTCTCCCTTTTTATTGCATCACATTGAGGTTTACTACACATAACAAAATAGTAAACCTTTGACTTTGGTCTATATTATTTTGTCAATGTTTGGTTCCATTTTGAGATCTTGGTTATTGTTGCATAAGGAGGGAGATCATACCAAAGAAGAAATTAATGTTAAAAAGTTGCTCAGAGAAGTAAAAAATTTGAATTTTTTTAATTTAAAATTAACATGATAAAAATATTTATTATGAAGAGGTGTGGTAATACACAACAAGCACTAGGTCTCAAGGAACAAGACACTAAATTTATGGAATATAGAAGGGAAGAGATCCAAAAGGACATGCATTGCAATGGATGAATAAATCATAGTCAAGTTTAGCAACACTAGATAAATTCAATTGAATAGTAAAATTATTTAATTAATGAGAAAGATTGGAAAGAAGCCAAACTCCACTAACTTAAGGTTGGTGATAGGGATTCCAAGGAGATTTTCCAAGCTCTTAGATCTCATCACACCTCTCATGGAATCAAAAAAATCAAAGATTATCAAAATGTACTTAAAGAATTGTCAGACATTCTCCAAGATTTTATCAAGCACTATGAGCATTTTTTCACTACCTAAGATAATTATCTTGAATTATAGCAATGCCCTTAATGAATGTCTTTATGTTTTTACCCGTTGAATCTATTCTTCACAACAAGCATTTTTTGATCAACTGCTCTTTATTATTGATATCAAGGAAGTTGTGTATACAATGGTTGACAACAAAGCCCCTAGGTGTGATGGTTTTCCTTGTGAATTTTGCAAGTCCCTTTAGGACTATGTGAGGGAGGACTTGCATAAATTCTATCTAGAAGCTTTCCATTCTAATTCCTTGGGGAAAGTCAATAATAAAAATATCAAATTCATACCTAAAGTTGGTAATTTTGAAGATCTTTGCAATTGGAGATATATCGCCCTAATCAATGTGTCTTATAAGGTCATTGTCAAAGCTTTGGATTTGAATATGTATCATCTTCTTCCTTATATTTCTCATCCTAAAAAATCAAGCTTCATCAAATCAAGATACATTTTGGAAAATATTATTATGGTTTGGGAAGGTATGGATTGGGCTTGCCGCTCCCAATAGAAGGCTCTTTTCTCAGACATTGATTTTGCCAAAGCTTATGATTGTATTGAATGGCCTTTTATTCTTGTCATGCTTCAATATCTAGGAGTTGGTCCACATTTTTTTCAATCGATTAGCATTCCCTTTTTTGGTGCTTCTACATGTATTACCTTTAATGATCGCTAGTCTAATGCTTTTAGGCTCTTTTGTTCCATTCACCAAAACCACTCTCTAGCTCCTAGTCACATCTCGATCCTATGCTACATTTATTATCTAGTATATTGATGAGACTATTGGACATCACTTATGACTATATGATTATTTGGTATTTACACATGTGTGTGATTGGTAAAATTTGATGGCTAGTCTTGATGCATAGAAATTAAATTGAAATAATTATCATGTTTATGATTATGAATATAATTTATTGTATGTGCTTCGGCTATAGTTTTAAGGACTAACCTATCATTGGCGATTTGAGTGCAGCTCAATGCAGGAATATGTGCAAGTACTTGTCGAAGGTGAGAACATGGCTAAGATAGAGGTATCCTAGTCACTTGACAATGATTAGTATGGTGGAAACCTGATGCACGTACACATGCATGTAGTTGCATTCATCTTTGCATTGTGCATGATATGATTTTACTGTATTATCCTTGTTATGTCGTTGCTTTTGTGTATTATAATTTAAATTAATAATTAGGTTTTAGGACTATTATGTTGTAAATAATTAAATTATTTAGAGAAATTAAAAATATGATATTATTATTTTGTTTTCAAAAATTTAATTAAAGTGCTGGAAAAGTAAAAGATTTTATTTTTGTTAATAAATTGCATAATTTATATTTATATATATTGGTAATAATATAATAAAAATATTATTATTTATGTGTATAAATAAATACATAAAAAATGATATTAAATATATATAATTTTAAAAATAAATTGCATAGATATATATTAATAATAATATAAGAAATACATTATTATATATTAATAATAATATAAGAAATATATTATTATATATAAATATTTAAACATATAAAAATTTTATATAAATAATTTTTAAATAATATGTTTCTTAAATTAAAAATTAAAAATATATTAAATAACAAAAATTGCATGAAAAGAAGAACTTTTTGTATTGAAAATAGATTCTTTCAAATCTTGAGAAAGATCAACTTCAACACAAATCCATTTTTGGGATCGGGCCTGGAAAAACCTATTTGGCTCAATACAAATGACCTTCCCTAGAGAGGAAGCAATATGGCTCAAAAAAGGCACACAAGGCAAGGGTAACCCTAGAAACTCAATCTAGACCGAGACCCACAACTTGTTGTCATCTGAAACAGTGAAGTCTCGGGTCCACAACTGGAAAACCAATAGAGAAGACCAGACATACCAGGGACCATGTTCCAAGATTGCTTGGACATGACTAACCTCCACAAAAAAGAATTAAAAAAACCCTTGGTAAAATTTTGGACCTGTAGACACAAAAAATAAACAAGTTGATCCTACACACCTGATCCCGATCTTACTAACATCGTTTCTTCCTGAATCATCCCCTTTACTAATTAATTTAATTGAATAATCTTTATTTGATTAAATTCATCACATTTCATCTCTTAATTAAATAAATCCCCTTTTATCTGATTAAGTCATCATCTCCTATTAATTAAATAAATCAATTTGTTTAATTAATCCTATAGTCCCTCTTTTAAATTAAATAATTCATTTTATTTAATTAATCTCTAAAGTCATCTCATTTAAATTAAATAAATTTATCTTTATTTGATTTAAAACTAACACCATTCTCTTTAATTAAATACATCAAATTTTATTAAGTCTAAAATCATTATTCCTCTCATTTTGATTTATTTAAATTCTGAAATCCAAGTCAAAATAGTCAAATCAGTTAATCCCCCTCTTAATTAATCAGATCTTGATTAATGCTAATCCTAATCACTCCAATCCTCTAGATTTTGCAACTTGCACAATAAATCAATTTATTTGATTTATTAATTCATCAATTTCCATTGAAAAAGATATTTTTTTGTGGAATATTCTTCCAATTCAAAAATCCCTCCAAAAGAGATGGGTACTTCCAACAAGGAATTTAATGCCTCTTACATGTCCTTGGCCTTGAGCCAAGTGACATTAACTCCATTTACCTACCTTCTAAACATGTCACTTTCAAATTTCAAATTTGAATCTCATAGCATTTATCATGCACATTGACCAAAATGTGCTCATTCCTCCTCCAATCACATGTGGACAAGTGGTCTTCTCTCATTGGTTGGTCTTTTGTCCCACATTCATCTAAATCTTTCAATCTTCCATTCTTCAAATCTATAAATAGAGGCCTCCTCTATTGAATCTTCATCCACAACTTAGAGCAAAGTTACTCTCCTCACATTGAGAGCTAATTTTATCCATTTCATATCAAGTGTTTATCATTTTATGGTTTCATAGCTAGGTTATGCCAAAATTTCATCAAGGATCTTAAACCATCATCAAATCATCAAAGAGCTTACAAAGGAGTTGGGAAAGGGCCAATTTCTACACATAATTGGCACCAATTCCCCATTGGATTGATAGTTTGTTCATTAAAATAGGATTCATTTACTTTCATTTGTATTGTTCTTCATTTTGTTCCTATGTTAATGTTTCAATCTAATTTCATGGGGAATCCTTATTCTTACTTGCATTTCAATATAATAATGTGTTTGTTTGCCATGTTTGTGCAGGTATAAGGATTGAGGTTCATAGGACCATATCAAGGCGGACCCCATGATTGACCCAGGCCTTGTTGACCCATTCTTTAAGCACACTTTCAGGGGGAGTCCTCCCAACAAAATATCCAATAAGGGTATGTTGTTCAGTCCATTAACAAGCAGAATCAAATTCAGGCAAAGATAAAACCACATGCAAGGGAGTCAAAAGACTTACCTCGTGAAACACTTTCAGAACAAATTTTTGGATTCGTTTGTTTGGTGGAGGATCCATTGAGCAGAGTTGTTGAACCACCAACACCAGCATGAACTACTAGGTTAGAGCCAGTTGAAGGCATATTAAAACAAAAAAAAGACGTAGTAAATGTGGTCGTACACACAGGAAAAGAGGAAATTCCCGCACAAAGAGCGCACTATGACACAAGAGGGGCCAAGAATGACCGTAGACACAAGGAAACCCTAGCAGAGCTCATACACCTTCCTTTCTCCACAAATTTAAGGGAAAAGCTAAAAAAAATGTTAACACATTCACACCATTACATTTCACCCCTTGATCGAAGAGCTTGCATTTGAAGTCCTAAACGAAATAAAGGATTGCAGTTACATTTTTAATTGTAAAACTAAAGTGATAAAGAGGGGGAGGGGGCGTGGGAAATCAAAGGGGGTATCAATAAGGAGAATTGGTAGGTTTGGAGTTCAAAATTGATTATTCGTAATCTACCAATTATTTGGATTTTTGGAATTCTTATTAATGTTATGCCATGAATTTTGGATGCCTAACATGGAGTTTGGCTTTGAGACGATTTAAATTTGAGGAAATTTATATGTTTTTGTTAAGTTGTAAATAAATTTATTGTGTATTTAGCCACAACATAGTATTTTAGGAGTATATTGAAACCTATTTTAATCGAGTTTCGTTACATTTATAGGAACAACCTCTTTGATAAATTATGTGAAAGTTATATAGCAATGTTATTTAATAATTATTTTGAGATCTTGGATGTTATCGCCTACAGTGAGTGAAATTAAGCTTTAACTTGAATTTTAGAATTTATTTGTAATAATATGAATATCCATATCAATCTCTATCCTTCCTACTCTTGACAAATTATTGTTATTAAGTAAATTAAATTACTTGTGAAGAGATTAAATAGTGGAACATTTTTGTATTGAATTGGACTAAGCTATATAATTGAACCGTTATCTTTGAGCCATTACTTCAAACTGATTTCTTATGGATTAAACCTATAAGAAATTAAAATTAGTTATTATTGCATGAAAATGAAAATAGCATTACATTCACATTAAAGATTGCATGACATTGAGAATGGTAATGCATGCACTTTAATTATTGCATGAAATTAAAAAATATCATTAGAGATCAATTTGCATGTCTATAACTAGTTACATGTCAATAATTAAATTGCATGTCAATAGTCAAGTTGCATGTCAAAAGTAAATTGCACGTGTCAATATATATTTTACCGTCATTATGTACGAAAAGGTTGAAATAATGAAAGATGTTCATATAATCATTTGCATGAAAGGAAAAATAATATTTATTTATTTTTGTGATCATTATGCATGTTATTGTCTTCTATGGGTGATTAGGTTTACCTTATGAGATAGGGTGCCAAATATGGACTAACAGAGAAGGGCGATCCTCTTTTTGAGATCTATTAGTTACTTCTAGTGCTTTGGCCAAAGCTATGTGTAGATTGAAATAGATGAAAGTTACCTAGAAAAATTATTTATATGATTCTCTGTCATATCATGATAGTAGGACATTACATGTTCATGATAGAAATGCATGGAGATATATCAAGCTTGAATTGAGCTTCCCTCTTCTTATTTTTTTCCAAGTTGCTAGGTACTTCATGCAGGAATGGGTATTTTTTGAGTAAGATTTTTTTTAAGGAAGCTAAGCTTCATGGTTGGGCAGAAAAGTGCCTGAGCCATGTTCTCATCTCTTGAATTGTGGATGATTGTGAGGGTCTTTGGCAGTCATAGACTATATTGTATATATATTCACATTATTCTTGTATCATTATTTGTATTTGTACTTTCAGATTGTACATTTAGATGACTACATGGCATGAGAGCTTGAGTTGTACTTTGGTATATTAGATATTATGTGCTTTTACCTGGATTATGCACTACACATATGAGGACGTGTTATGACATTTATTTACTTATGTATAGGAGCGAATTTGCACCCCTAACGCAAATCCCCTTTTACCCCTCTCCACTTTAGAAAACCAAACTCGGAGACTTAATTCCACATAATCTCGTTGTTCTCATTCCACTTGCACCTATTTTGTGTGTCGGTAGAGACATTTTTGTCAAGGACACTCGCGCAGCGCACATACATCCGCTTGGCGCACTTACATCCCTAGTAGATTCCTACGGTTGGATTATGCAGAGGCATTACACTTCCTATTGGAAGTCGAGTAGTAATGCCTCTCTTCTATTGGCCGACCCAAATATGGTCATTTCTTCATCTCTCTTCTTCATATTCACCTCTCATTCATTCATTTCAAGGCTAGATGATCTCTTCGCCATCCTGAGGCAACTCCATCCACAAGATCTTAGCATTTCAAGCATTGAAGCAACATTTTGCACTCCATAACAACAAGTCCATCACTCCATCACTTCAATAGAGCAAGCGTAGGACAACGCCATTGCATCAGAGGCTTGAGTTCCTCTCATTTTCTCCCCCACTAGCCTTGAGCACTTTGGGTGGAGGTGGTAAGCTCCTCACTCATCTTC
Organism: Sequoiadendron giganteum; assembly: GCA_007115665.2. Classification (NCBI taxonomy): domain Eukaryota; kingdom Viridiplantae; phylum Streptophyta; class Pinopsida; order Cupressales; family Cupressaceae; genus Sequoiadendron; species Sequoiadendron giganteum. The sequence continues at coordinate 21,897,521 of CM021107.1, read as the reverse complement.
TCTATTACTTGGTTGAGTTAGCACATTACTGTTTTGTAGTGTTTTAGTTTTCTATTGCTTTCATTTCCTTCTTTATCGTATCATCTCTATATCGTTGCAAAATTGGTTGTCCATGGAGGTGGAAACACTAAAATGGGGGTTTGATTGAGGCAGACCCCTAAACAGCTCCCCAACATTTTCCCTCTTTTATGTGTGTAGGTGGAGATATCTTGGAGCGAGTTGGCAAATAAGTTATTGTGTGAGATCATCTTCATCACCCTTGTGGTAATATATTTGTTTTATCACATCCGCTTGTATGTTTTGCATTTCATAGTGTTATTTTGCTCCCTTAGAAGCTAGCAACTAGGTTTTTAGTTCATTTTTGAGAGGTCGGATCTTGTCTTCCTGGTTCTCTTCCCATATGGATGCAAATGCACTTGAGGGACACCAGCACACCATGTTGTCATCCCAGAAATGCACGTTTGTCCTTTGACAGAGAACTATCTGAGACATAGAGTTGACCCTAAAAATTGACTCACCTAGTCTCTTTTAGACTCTCGGGTTTACAGAGTGATCGAAGAACCTTATAATCCTCATCATTCTCATCCCGCCTTTCCTAACATTTCCTTAAATTGAGGTAAGTTAGGGCAGCCTGATGCTCTCGGCCCTTTGTGACTTGGGGCCTTGTAGTGGGTGGTCCCCCTCTCTTACAACTTAATGAATTTGTTTCATTTTATTTCCATGTTATGCGATATTGAGTTTCTATATTACTTTTGTGAGATTGTTTTGGGTCTCGATCCTTAAACTCCTTCACTCTATGTGCTTGTTGTTGAAGGATTTGGATATTTTTCGGCCTATTCCATATCCCAAGGATTATTTTGAGGAATTGCCTTGCCTGATTCATTAGCCCAACTTGTAATTAGTCACTTTGTTAATGAATCCTTTCTCTTTCTCATTCTCCTTCTCATTAAATTGTAAGGAAACTCAGGTGCAAAAATAGCTTCCTACACTAATCTCTAAAGGAAAGTATTGTGCAAATTCTTTTAAATCCTTACAATTTCAGATTCGTTAACTACTTTAACAAAGATATTGCAGCCATATACCATGCATACAAAAAATAGAGAATGACACAATGATTTACCCTGGGGAAAACCTTTTGGTAAAAAACCCCAACACTCTAAAACCTGCACAATGTATTATCTTCAACACAACGGTTACAACACACTTGCAATGCAAGTTCTTTCAGGAGACAATCGACTCTCAAAGACAAATCCAATAGCGCCCGATCATACCAACAATACACTCTTTTTCTATCACAGTCTATAACCCTAAAAAACACTTATATCATGTGCTTTCCTTTTTAGGGCAACTTCCAAATATAGCCGTATTAGGGTTTTACCATTCTCCGAGAAAATAGGAACCCGAAATATTGTGGAAGAGTGTACAGTACTCAACTTTATCAGTTGCCACATGTCTTGCATGTCTTCACCCGTCATTGAATCTTCTAGAAATAGCTCTTATGTGTCATAGGAATCCGTCATAGCCGTTTCAGCCATGATCTCCTTTCACACAATTCAAGATGGCGACACATCAAGTGGAGTGACACATCAACATGCCAACTAGACATGTACACTCACACTCAATTACATTATTTGCAAGAAATACACTTTACAAAACAAATAATAAGAATAGGAAATATCCAAGGTTTAGACACCTTATTCCTAACATAAATATGGGAAAAATATCAAGAATACTCTCCAATATTTGGATATCTTCTACTAGGCCTCTAGATTAGCCATTCAATGACACAAGACTCAATGTTACCATTAATCAATCCTTCCTATGCCTACTTGGCTTCAATATTTTGGTTGGAAGTGGACTGGTCATGTTGAAATATTCAAATTTATGGACATTACCTTTGCTTTCCAGACTTCTCAAATGGCCTTATGGCACACAATTCTTTCTAAAATTAACAAGAATATCACTTGTTGGATCATAAAGCCCCTTTATCTAGAGGAGAATTTCAAGTTTTCTCAAAAATCCTTGCGACCATTTATGTCTACTATTCTTTGTGTTGGGCCCCTTCAAAACCCTCTTACATGAATTAGAGAAGCTTCTTCATGAGTTTCTTTGGGCTTCTTGTTGGCATGTTGTTGTCATTGATGTCAAAAGGGGATGTCTATGTGATATTATGCTTCAAAGATTGGTGGTGTTTAGTTGGTGAGATAAACCTTAGTAGGTACAATCACAACATCAAGCAGACTTTGTATTCCAACATTGATTGTCTATTGAGAGTTGTGGGTTGCTTAAGTGATAACTTAAGCAATTGAGTTCATTGGGGAAACCAACCCTCCTTCCTTGTGTCTACCAACTTGAAAAATATTCAACGATCATAATACTTCCTAAGTCATGAGGTAAATATGTGTGCTCGATAAGATCAATGGTAGTGGTTGGGGCTTGAAGATCTAATGGATTTTCCATGAGCCTACCATAAATATTATAGATTCCCATCTATGTTCACCGAAATAGCTAACAAGGTGAAAGATGACACTAATCCACCAGTTCACAAAAGTTTGGGTGGGTCCGCATATAGCTCCACAGAACTGCAGACATGATGTGTGTGTCTTAGAGGACCCGCTCTCGACAAACTGCATATGGTAAAGATCAATGAAAATCATTAAAGAAGATTTTTAATATGATGATCATGTTTTAAAAGGATGAATGGTGAATGTAGATCAATGAATTGTAGTGTGAAGAGCAACAAATCAAAGAATCGGGTTTAAATTGATAATCCTTAAAAACTACGCCAGTGTGAACTAGGGTTTCGATTGAAAACTAACAAATGGAGCTAATTCAATTGGCCCAAGCGCTCCAACTACCAGTATTATTGATGATTAGATGTTCATATCATTGACATAGACATGTAGGCGACGAAAAATTAGATCAAGATTTTTTATAGAGAATATGAATTAAATGAAATTGAAATCCTAGCTATTCAACATACCAAGAATAGAAAAATCTTTGATACTGATACATTGATACATATCTCAATTATTTTATGGCATGTAGAAGAAGATAAATATCAAACCCTGGCAGAGAATTTGGAGAGAGTGAAAATCTCGAGGCTAATGTTGAAGGTCAGTGAAAAACACAAAAATAAAATGTTACTGAAAAAGAAGTGATGGTGTGTATGTTGCATATGAATAGTGAGTGTCTTTTAAGACGAACAAAGAATACCCTGGAGAAAAGAAGCAGGGAGAACAACATAGTGTATGCTTAACCCCTGAAGGCAGATAAACAATGCACTAATAGAAAAAGTTCAACAAAGTTGTATGGCATATCTACAAGTCTTTTGATACAGACAAAGAATGCACTAAAAGAAAAAGAAAGAGCACAAAAATAGTGTGAATGAGTGGAATCCAAAACAAATCCTAGAAGTCTTAACCAGGGTTCATCTTCAAGATAAAAATAAAGGAGGTGCAAGGAATGGAATGAAGTTGCAAATACTATAACCAAGTGTGAGGAATTGCAAGTTGAGTTGCAACATTGAATAGTGTTCTATCGAACAAATTATAATAACCTTTTTGTAAATCTAATTGGTGGGTGCCATCAGATATCTAGGTATGTGCTCAGAGTAGGGAGTGGGCTCTGCCTTGGAGTAGGTGATCCTAAAAGTATGGGATCATTTTCTTCTTAGGGTTGGTGCCCTTAAACAATGTAACCAAACTATTGATTGTGATGTTGGATTAGGACAGTAGCTTCTAGCAACATTTCTCACCATGGTTTTTCCCATCCTGAGTTTTCCACGTATATCTTTTGTTATGTGTTTGTTCATGTCTCTACTTATAACTGTGTTGATTTACTAAAACTAATTTAAAAAAAATCTATTTATTAAGTGCTATAAGGAGTAAATTTTAAGTTATCTATTGATTCACCCCCCTCTCAGTAGATTATTGTATTCTAACAATTGGTATCAGATCCTAGGTTCCCTAGGAGAAGCTTAATCAACTCAGGTAGGTCTTTGACAATTAAACACAATGGATAGTCAGGAAGGTTCCTCCACAAACAAGGCACCTCGGTTTGATGGATCAGATTATGCCTTTTGGAACATTTTGATGGAGTCATACCTAGGATCTCTAAGATTTGATATTTGGATGTCTGTTAAGAACACTTACATTCCTCTTGTTACTCCCCCCATTGATGCTACTGGTAAGAAGGATTATGAGAACAATGCTAAAGCTAAGCATGTTATTCTCTATAATTTGTCAAGTTCAGTATTTGTCAAGGTGATGCATTGTCAAACCACACATGATGTGTGGGATAAGAAAAACATCTATGAAGGGGATGACAAAGTAAAACTAGAAAACTTACAAATTCTTAGAGCTAAATTTGAAGGTCTGAAGATGAGTGAGGAAGAAAAGATTACAAATTATCTTTCAAAATTTGAAGAGGTTGTAAACTATATTAGAGGATTTGGAGAAGAAGTAAAGGAAACAATCATTGTGAACAAAGTTCTAAGGTCAATGAAATAAAAGTATGACCCCAAGATTTATGCAATAGAAGAAGGAAGAGAAGTAGATAAACTCACTCTTGATGAGTTACACGACATATTTACTACATATGAATTGAGAATGGGAGATGCAGAGCCATCCAAAAGAGAATTTGAATTTAAAGTTGAAAACAAGGAGAAGGGTGAAGCACCTAAGAAAGGAAAGGCAAAATCAACTTCATCCACGTATGAAGAGACTGATGAGGAAGAGGAAAACTTCATCAAAAGGCTAAGAAGGGGATTCAAAAAATACAGAGGTAAGTTACCCTTTAAATTCTTTGATTGTGGTAAAGTAGGCCATTTTGCTGCAAAATTCCCATACAATAAGAAGGATAATTCTGAACAAGAAGTAGATGGTAAAATGAAGAAACCCTACATCCCTAAGAGAAGAAACCTTCAAAAAAAGAAGAAAATTCTATGCATCCAAGATGACAATGATGCATCAGATGACTTATGTGACATAGACGATGAACAAGATTGTGCCTTCATGATGAGACAAAATGAATATCTCTTCACAAAAAAAGAATTTGAAGAATAGAAGGTTGGCAAGGTGGAAGACCTTGGAGAGAAATGAGAAGTTGATCTAGAAGGAGAGCTCATTTGTGCTCTAAATGAAATTGATGATCTCAAAGATGAGATCAAGAAGTTGAAGAAGGAAAATAAGCAGCAAAAGAAACTTTCTCAAAATGAGTCAAACAAGCTAACCAAGGACCTTGAAGAATCTAACCAGAAAATGGTAAGCTTGAAGCTTCGAGTAGAAGAAGCCAAGATAATTGATGATGTAATCAAGTTCAAGCTTCAATTTGAGGTCGACAAAAGCATGAAGCTTGAGGAATAAATTGTTGCACTAAGAAAAATCCTTGAAAAGGCCAAAGAAAAAATAGAGAGGACTTAAGATGAAAGGTGGATCAGAAATTCTTGAAGGTTTTTTGAGCTCCCAAAAACCATCCAACAAATAAAAATATAGACTAGGGCTTGAGAAAAGTAAGAGTACCTTTATGGACACCTCTGCAAAATTATACGATAGGTTTAGAGTAGGAGAAAAGTTTGGTTTAGTTAGTGAAGAAGTATACAAAGAAAATACATCAGAAGATGGGAAGAAATTTGTTGAGGCCAAGAAAATCAGTGAAGAAAAGAAGCCTTTTGCAGATAAGAAGAACATCCAATCAATTCCTAATCAATAGAAGGATACGAAAAACTTAAGGAGAACTGATGTTGATGGGTTTACATGGGTAAGAAATACAAGAAAGCCAATACAAAGAAGATAAGCTCGCCCTGCACAAGGAAACACTATGATATGGTATTCATCATACTTTTATGGATACTATTATACATGTAATCATTTTGATCATAGGGCTAGAGAATGTAGATTAGTTCCTAAAAGGAATACAAGTTTTATAAGCAAAAACCCTTTTGCTCCTTTAGTGGATATGAATGTCGTGTTTTACAATTGCAATAATTTTTGTCATATTGCAAAAGATTGTAGAAAAAAGTTCATAAGACCAAAATCACTAAATGATCAAAGTAAAAACACACCACCCAAAGTAACCAAGGAGTCAACTTCTCCTGAGAAGATGGTAGAAAAAGTGGATAGGAAACCTAAGAAGGTGTGGAAAGAAAAAGAGAAGAATTCCACACAACCAATGATTGCACAAAGTACACTACATGCCAAAAATCAAAATGTATGGGTGATAGATAGGGATTGCTCCAAGCATATGACTGGAGACAAAATCAAGTTCATCAAACTCAATAAATGTAAAGGAGGATTTGTGAGTTTGGGTGATAATACAATAGTAAATATGTGTAGAAAAGGAATATTGAGTTTAGATGGTAAAAATCCCACTAAAGATGTGTTGTATGTAGAAGGACTAAAGCACAACCTGTTAAGTGTAAGTCAGATATGTGAAAATAGTTATAAGGTCACATTTGAATTAGATGATTTTAAGATTGGGAAGAACAAAAAAACAATTGCACAAGGAACAAGAACTGATTCCAATCTTTAGAATCTCTGCAAAGTTAAAGTTGAAACCTACTTGATGGGTTAGGCAAATGAGAATTGGTTGTGGCGTCAAATATTGGGGCATGTAAACTTTGAAAATTTAGTGAAAGTAAGTTCAAGAGGTCTAGTAAGTCACATGCCTAAGATAACCAAGCCTACAAACATAATATGCAAAGAATGCCAACAGGGAAAATAAACAAAGGCAAAATTTCCAGCAAAAGAATATTCAACTTCCAAGCCTTTGCAGTTGGTCCATAATGATTTATGTGGACCTACAAGGACAAGAGGGCTGAAAGGTGAAAGATACTTCATGTTGCTAGTTGATGACTATGCAAGAATTACATGGGAAACCTTTCTAAGAGAAAATAACCAAGCATTTGAAAGTTTCAAGATATTCAAGAAATTATTTGAGAAGGAGATGGGGAGAAGAATAAAATTCTTGCGATCTAATAAAGGAGGAGAATTCATTTCAAGTGAATTTATTGAATATTATGAAACACGTGGAATTAAGAGGCAGTACTCAACACCGAGAACTCACAACAAAATGGATTCATAAAGAGAAAAAATAGAGTGGTTAAGGATATGGCCAAAATGATGTTGAACGAGGCCAAGCTTGTAGATATGTTTTGGAGAGAGGCAGTTCATACAACAATGCACATTTTGAACAAAATTCAAATTAGAGCACACAGTGACAACACTCCCTATGAATTGTGCTATGGTAGGCCTACATTTGTTAAGTACTTCAAAGTATTTGGTAGTAAATGTTACATCAAGAGAAAAGATGAAAATTTGGGAAGCTTTGATTCTAGAAGTGATGAAGGAATATTTCTTGGATATTTCACTCAAAGCAAAGCCTACAAATGCTATAACAAGAGGTTGAGAAAAATTGTTGAGAGCATTAATGTTAAGATTGATGAGAATATAAAACATATTAAATCTAATAAGAATGACTTTGAAGAAGAATCATATTTTGAGGAAGGTGCAATAAATGAAGAAGAAGAACAAGAAGAGGAGAATGAAAAGGTACCTACAAAGTATGTGCAAAAATATCACCTTGCAAATAAAATTATTGGTGATAAAAATGAAGGTGTTCAGATGAGGAGAAGGCTTGCTACAAACAAAGAAAAGGTAAATTTTTCTCTCTTGTCACAATTGAACCAAAGAGCTATGTTGAAGCCAACAAGGATGGGAGCTGGTTAAAATTCATGGAGAAAGAGCTAAATCAGATTGAAAATAATAAAACTTGGGAATTAGTTCCTAGACCCCCAAGCAAAAATGTAACTGGCACTAAATTGGTATTTAGAAACAAGCTCAATGAATATGGAGTTGTTGTAAGGAATATGGCAAGGTTGGTGTGCAAAGGGTATGCACAAGTTGAAGGCATTGAATTTGAAGAAACATTTGCACCAGTTGCAAGATTAAAAGCAATAAGGATGTTTCTTGCATTTTCAGTATATAAAGGATTTAAAGTGTATCAGATGGATGTCAAGTCTGCATTTTTGAATGGAAACCTAGAAGAGGAGGTCTAAATAGAACAAATAGAAGTTTTCAGCTATCAAAAGATGATGATTATGTCTGCAAATTGAGGAAAGCCTTGTATGGACTAAAATAAGCACTCAGAGCATGGTATTCAAGGTTGGACTAGTGCCTACAATGAAAATGGTTCAAAAAGGGATGTGCAGACAACAATTTATACTTCAAATCTAAAGGTGAGCACATGATTATTGTTGTTGTATATGTAGATGACATCATATTCAGTGATAGTAATGATAAAATGTGTAAAATGTTTGCTACACATATGCAAGATGAATTTTAGATGTTAATGTTGGTAGAATTGTCATTTTCCCTTGGTTTACAAATTACAGAAATTGTTAACGAGATATTTATATCTCAAAATAAATATGTTAAGGAAATGCTTAATAAATTTTGTATGAAAGATAGTAGACCAGTTAGTACCCACATGATAACCATTTGTAAGTTAACTAAATCAAATGAGTCACCAAATGCAAATTAGACAATGTATAGGTCAATGATAGAAAGCTTACCATACTTAACTACATCAAGGAAAAACATAATGCAAGCAGTATGTATGGTAGAAAGGTTTCAGGTTGCACCAAAAGAGTCACATGTTAACGTAGTGAAAATATTTTTTAGATATATCAAAAGAATTGTTGACTATGGGCTGTGCTATCAAAAGAGCGGAGGCTTCACCTTGACAACATATATAGGTGTTGATTGGGTCGGATGTGCTAATGATAGGAAAAGCACACGTGGTAGAGATCTCTTTTTAGAAAACATACTTGTTTCCTAGATGAGAAAAAAGCAAGAGTCAGTCACTCTATCCACAATAGAAGCAGAGTATGTAGAAGTAGCATGTTGTACTCAGGTCCTATGGATGGAGCAAAGACTTAAGGAAATCAAGGTGGAGTATAAAGAACCTATCTCTATTCTTTGTGATAAATCAAGTGCCATAAACATCTATAAGAATCTAATGGTACATTTTATAACAATGTATATGTCCATTAAGTACCACTTCATCAAAGAGAAGGTTGCAGACAAAGAGGTCAACATGGAGTATGTTCCTACAAAATAACAAGTGGCTACATATTTATAAATTCTCTTACATCCAAGGAAAATTTTGAATATCTGAGGAAAAATTTGGGAGTGATTTCTCCCACATATCACTAAAACTTATTGATAGGGAAAGAGTTCAGGGGGAGCTTCAGTGGTATCTTCTTCATCCCTGAACAATTAAGAGAGTGATCAAGTTAGGTATGCTTGTCTTACAAATTTCTAATGACTTGATGGTTGTTGATTCAAGGACTTTCTCAATAGGGGGGAGAACCCATTCAGGGGGAGACAACAAGAACACCCTTTGCCATTGATTTCAAAGGGGGAGAAAATGAACAAAACAAGTAAAATGCTCAGAATGATATGTCTCAATGGGATTTGTTATGCAATGTTCCCATGGTAAATGTATGATTAATTTGTAAGGAGAACAATGAATTTAAGTTTTCCAGTGGTACAAAGAATTCGGTTTTTCCATCAATGACAAAGGGGGAGATTGTTGGCATGTTGTTGTCATTGATGTCAAAATGGGATGTCTGCATGATAGTATGCTTCAAATATTGGTGGTGTTTGGTTGGTGAGATAAACCTTAATAGGTACAATCACGATGTCAACTAGACTTTATATTCTAACATTGACTGTCTAGCAACAGTTGCAAGTTGCTTTAGTGACAACTTAAGCCATTGAGTTTGTTGGGGCAAAAAACCCTCCTTCCTTGTGTCTATCGTCTCGACAAATATTTGACAATCATAATACTTCCTAAGTCACAAGGCAAATATTTGTGCTCAGTAAGATCAACAGTGGTGGTTGGGGCTTGAAGATCTAATTTCTTTTTCATGAGCCTACCGTGAATATTGTAGATTCCTGTATATGTTCCCCAGGATAGCTAACAAGGCAACAAATGGCGCTAATATTCCAGTTCGTTGAAGTTTTGGTCGGTCTGCATCTAGCTCTATGAAACCACAAATGTGAGGTACGTGTCCTAGAGGTCCCGCTCTCGACAAGCTACCTATGGTAAAGATCGACGAAGATCATTAAAGAAAATTGTTAATTTGACACTCATGTTTTAAAATGTTGAATGGTGAATGTAGATCAATGGATCATGGCATGAAGAGAAACAAATCAACAACTTGAGTTTAAACTAAGAATCCTTAATGGCTATGTCAGTGTGAACTGGGGTTTCAACTACAAACTAACTCGGGGAGCTAATTCAATTGGCCCAACCGCTCCACTAGCTACAAGTGTTATTGATGATTAGATGTTTAGATCATTGACACAAACATGTAGGTGCTAGAAAATCATATCAAGATTTGTTACAAAGAATATGAATCAAATGAAACCGAATCCCAGTTGTTCAGCATACCAGGAATAGAAAAATCTTTGATATTGATAAGTTGATGTGTGGCTCGATGATCCAATGGTGTGTAGAAGAAGATAAATATCAAACCCTAGTAGAAAATTTGGAGAGAGTGAAAATCTCGAGGTCGGTGCTAAAGGTTGGTGAAAAACACAAAAAGAAAACGCTACTAAAAAAAAGTGAGGGTGTGTATGTTGCATATGAATAGTGTCTTTTGAGATGGATAGAGAATAACTTGGAGAAAAGAAGCAGGGAGAACAACATCGTGTATGCTTAACCCCTGAAGGTGGATAAAGAATGCACTAATAGAAAAAGTGCAACAAAGTTATACGACACATCTGCAAATATTTTGAGATGGATAAAGAATGCACTAAAAGAAAAAGAAAGAGCCCAACAATAGTGTGAATGAGTGGACTCTGTAATGATAGATAATTTCCTGCAAAACAAGATTGTTAGTCTAATAAATGCATATATAAATATTATTCAACAACCAATGGAATGCAAAGGAGAAATAGTGAGAAAAGGAATGAGACTAGAATAGTCTCACCCCTTTCTCTCCTCCATGGTTCATTTCCATTGTACCTCCTAACTTGTTTGTGATAAATGGATGCCCTCATATTGTATGTGTGAGCAAACTATAAATGTCTAGACCTAAACAAGATTTGAAGGATTTACTTTAAATGAATTATGAAAAATAGAATAAAAACCCTAAATGCAAGTATTCAACTCTATTTGCCTAGAATGCAAGAAGTCTAAAATGATTTTGAGAAAATTTAGATTAAGATCAAGATCCTTGAAATGAGAGCAAAATTGTCATTTTATAGAAAATGCAATTTTGCACGGACAGATGAGATGAGAGATTGAGAAAATGCCCTAGAATCAATGGTTAAGATTCAAAATGGCAACTCTTAATTAGGGTTAGGGCAAAATGCCCACATGTGTGAATAAGATTCAATTAAGTAAATTAAATCAAGACTAAATGTGACAGTTGAGATGAAATTAGTAAAAATTAGAAGATAAGAATGTGATTTTTAGAAAATCAGTAATTTTAGAAATTACTTGATTTGTAGAGGGATAATTCCATTTTGAATTAAATTAATTCAAAATAGGGATTTTGTGAGATAAGCAATAATTGATTTTTGAAATTAATTACTAAATGAAGAATCAGTTAACCATGTGAGATATTTTTAAATGATTTGTTTTTATTTAAAAATATAGAAGTGTCACATGCAACAATTAAATAATTAAAATAATTATTTAATTTAGAAGAAGTAGTTAATTAATTAAATAAATTATCAAACCTATTTAATTAAGAGGATTGAGGAATTAGTGACATATTAAATCAATATATTTTAAATATATTTATTTAATAATCAGGAGGATATTAATGATAAGGATTAATTAAATAAATAAGACTTTATTTAATTGGAAGAAGACTTTGGTAATTAGTGACATATTATTATTTATTTATTTCATAATCATAAGGAATGAGAGATTATGAATTAATTAAATAATTATAAATTATTTAATTAATAGTTGAATGTGGGTTAGAAACATAATTAAAATGTTATAATCATGTTATGATGAAATGTGGTGAAATAGTGGTCGCAGGCCTATGTCATTTTTAGGTGTCTACAAAATCCAAACAAAAGGTTGGAAGTCTTAATCAAGGTTCATCTTCAAGCTCAAAACAAAGGAGGTGTAGGGCATTGAATGAAGTTGCAGAGACTATAACCAAGTGTAAGAAGTTGCAACATTGAACAGTTTTCTATCAAACAAATTGTAATGACCCTTTTTGTAAATCTGATTGGTGGCTACCATTAGATACCTGGGTAGGTGCTCAGAGTAGGGAGTGGGTGCTTCCTTGGAGTATGTGCTCCTAAAATAAGGGGATCGTTGTATCCTTAGGGTTGATTCCCTTAAATATTGTTTAACCAAACTATTGATTGTGAGGCTGGATTAGGATAGTAGTTCCTAGTAGCATTTCTCACTGTGGTTTTTCCCATCCTGGGTTTTCTATGTATATCTTGTGTTATGTGTCTGTTCATGTCTATGCTTATAACTATGTTGATTTACTACTTAACTAAGTTTAAAATAAATCAATTTATTAAGTGCTACAAGGAGTAAATTTTAAGTTATCTACTGATTCACCCCCTATCAGTAGATCATTGTGTTCTAACACTTCTTCCAAACACCACGAGGGTTTTCATTGGGTTACCTAGGAATATTTTTGTCTCTCATGAATTTGGAGGGTTGGGGATTTTATCCACCCAATGGAAATGGTTGGTTCTTTGTGTCAAATGAATCATCTGTGCCCTCACTAGAAATGTAGCCTAGAAATTTCTTTGAGATTGCATTTCCTTTAGCTATCCAATTAATTGGCTTGCTTGGAAGAGGTTTGGTTTTCAAACCCTTCTCACTACGAAGGATGTGATTCATATTGAGGGAAATTTTGTGGCTAAAAGTATACAGTGAGATTTGGAAGTCATTAAACCTTGGATTCTTTGAAATGACTTCAATTATTGGGATAGTATTCTTCTTAACCAACAAAACATTTGGTGCTCCCCTCTTTTGCAAGATGAAGGTCACCCCTTGGATCACTTTCCATGGATTACAACCTTCAATTTCACAAGAAAGGTATTCAATACCTATGAGATTTATTGTCCAAAACTTCCATGAGTCTCATGTCATGGAATGAGACTAGGTCTAAGTTTTTCCTTACCAATAATGACTATGAGGTCCTTTTAACATTGTTATAGGGGTTATTCCAATTGATATGGTTCACAAAATTGACATGGTTCACAAAATTGACATTCAATCTTTCAAACCTTGGTGGAAAGATTGGAAGTGGGGTCCAAACACCGCCTTCTATAATTACAAACCCAGTCTTGGATATCGTTGAATTTCTTTGCATTTACCCATGGTGCCCATTGTAAACTAGAGATGGCATTTGTAGTTTTCGATCTTAGTTTGACAAAATAGATTTCTCACTATTCGATTTGTAGTTCTAGAGCCTAAACTGGCTCACTTTGTATGGTGTATTATTTTCCAAGGCTTACTCATGGGGTAGTGATTAGTTTATATAGGCATTTGAGACCCTCACTTTCCATTCTACATGTAGTTGAAGTCTTTTAAGCACATCTTCTAGTTTTTCCCTCAAGCCCAAAATCTTTAAAATTAGATTCTTGATTTCTTTCAACGTTTTTTAATATACCCTTTTTATTGGAATATGGTTCTATTGGGAGAATGGCCTCAAATCCCTCATAAAACCAATCAAATATGGCATATTTTCAAGGTGGATATTTTTTCAACATATGGAAAAGATAGAAATTTTGTAATTTTCACTTATTTCTTTGTTGATTAGAATATTTTACTTTTTGCTAAAGAAGTTATATATTTTAATGTGTTATTATTGATTAGGTGCAAGCCATCAAGGTTTCCTTACAGATGGATCACGTTCAATAATTTCTTGACCACTAGGGAAATACCCACTGCATTGTGATTAGATTTCCTCCATCCTCTTCATCCTCTTAGGGTCACTCGCCTCCTCATAGGTGCCAGAGGGGCAAGAGTCTCTTTGCTCATGGAAATCAAGTTGTTCATCCACATGTTTATCCCTCGATTGGTCAACATAATTGTGGTCACAGGAGTACATTGCAGCCTATTGGTGGTGCTCAGCCTCTCCACGCCCTCAATGTGTTGCTTTTCGGTGGCCTTTTGGTGGTGCTTTTGGGTGGTCTTATGGTGGAGCTCCTAGATGGCCTTTTGGTGGTACTTTCGGTTTGTTTTATTCCAAAAAATTTCCTTGGCCAATGTTGGATATTTCTCTAGCTTGTGATTACCAAGATAAAGAAAAATATGATGACATGTGGGACCCTATCATGGAAACTCTAAGGTGAGTGACTGAGACCTTTCACCTCCCTCTTCAACTTTCACTCTTGTTGCTTAAGGACTATTTATGTTTTATATTTTGATTCAGATTATGTCCTCATTTGGATTATTGAGGCATGATTTTATCCACCCATCCTTTTTTATGAATATGTGTATTATTAATACTTTATAAATGAACAAATCAATATTATGGAGCAGCGTCGGGACCAGGGGAACCCTCGTGGCTTTCAACAACACTAGGGTTTTTGGTATGGAGGGTAGATGTGTCACCGCTGGCCTTTCAACAGTCGACAGGGGAGATATGGGATGCAACACAGTAAGAGAGGTCTCGTTGGGGCATGGAAGGCTCCGAGCAATATTCATACAAACATTGATCACCAAGCGAAAAGGTAGGGAAATAGATGGAATGGCCCCCGAAACTCAAAAAGATTTAGCTCAACAACTTTGCATGGGAAGATAAACATTTCCCAAATACAGGCCAAGTTTTGGGGCCCTAAAAACCTGAATGGGCCGGCGAACACAAGCAAGGTAAACCCTGAATCCCTCTTAGTGTTGTCAATTTTAATAGGGGATATAGAGTGGAATGACAATGTTAGTTTTTTAAAAGCCCATGCTTTTTTTATGAAATGGGGGGGGGAATGGCCATCTTTCTCAAAAATTAGGGCATGGTGCAACTCCCAGTGGGGGGAAACTTGCAGCCTCAAAACTTTAGAGAATGGGTTTTATTTGGTGACCTGTCAAACTGTGAAAGAAAAAGATCGCATCTTGATCAGTGGCCCTTTCATTTTTGATGGATGCGGTTTCTCTATTCTGGATTGGACCCTGAATTTTAACCCCAATACTGCCATCACAAATGATGTGCACATTTGGATGAAGCTAAAGAATTTACCATAGGAATATTGGGGTCAAGACACGCTGAGTCAAATAGGAAACAAGCTCGGTGTGTTTGTGAAGGCTGAGGAAAAGGTGGACAAGTCGGATTTCAGCATGTATCCAAGGATCTGTATCTTGAGGCAACCGTATATCCAGCTACCTGAGACCATTGAACTGAAAACTAGAGCAGGAGAATGGCATCAGACTGTGGAAGTGGATACGAACTTAGGAGACAGCCTTAGGTGCCATGAAAACAGATTCAGGGAGGATCCAGTTTCAATGTCGAAAAAAGGGAAAGATATTGTCCAATTTATCTTGGGTAAGGAGGTGGTTTGTCTCTCTGAATAGGCTGATGTTGAATCTCTTTGGAATCAGATGCTTTGGGACTGTTTAGATGACCAACAGAACCATTTCTTGGCAAAGAAAATAGGGAATGCGGCAGGAGTGGAGGAGGTCTGATGTGCTGGAGTGGAAAAGGAGTTAGAATCCATTTTGGATCAGTCTCAGGATCAAGATTCACAGGTAAAGGGGTCTTGTGATATTGATTTCTCACTGACTGAGAACTTGGATTGGGGTTTGCATGAATTCAAGGCGACTGAGTCCCTTGTGGAAGGAGATCATTTCAATTCAACTTCAATTCCAATGATGAACCCTTGCCCTTTGGTTGTAGGGTCTAATGTGGAGAGAAATTTGGAACCTACATCCATTCTCACATTAAATGCATCTAGCTCTGGTGGTTTTTGTAATCGGAGTGAAAAACCGGATGATTTTTTGAGCAATGGGGATACTCAGCATTTGGGTTGTGAGGATACAGTGATGATTAACGAGTTGGTGGGTATACCAGTGGGTGAAGATGGTTGTTTCAAAGATATTCAAATTTCACCCATACGAAATCTTGAAAGCCAGTTTGATGAAGCCAGGGACAATGGGGGGAATCTGGAAGATTCAAAATCAGATTTAATATCAGATGATGATGAGGAGACAAATTGCTAGGGGTGAATGGGTGTATGGGGATTGTGGATAAAATATCTATTGATCAGATGGACGCCTCTAATCCAAGGGTGAAATTGGAGAAAAAAGGAGGCGAGGACCTAAGACCAATTGCATGAGATTGGAATTGGCTGGCAATGCTACTGGGCAAAGCAAATTAAGATCAGGAAAAGGCTATGCCTTTTCCCAACAACAATGAAAATCCTATCATGGAATGTCAGAGGCTGCAATGCCTCTAATAGGATTCATTTGATCAAAAGATGCTTTGATCAAATGAGACCGGACTTGGTGCTCTTTCAAGAAACTAAAATCAAGGATGAAGATTTTGATTGTTTTATGCGGCGTTTTCCTAAATGGAAGTGTATTCCTTCTAGAGCAATTGGTGCTTCAGGGGGAATGGGGGTTTTGTGGAATGATTCGGTTATTGAGGTTCAACTCATCCAACATGATAGGTATTGGTAATGGATAGATGTTCACTCTAAACAGCTTGGCTATACCTTTTATGTCTTAAATGTATATGGCCCAATCAAAAATAATCTAAAGGATGCCATTTGGTGTTACCTGTCGACAATCTTGGAAAAGGGTGAGGACAGGATGTTTGTGCTGGGTGGTGATTTTAATGTGGTTCTTAGACCCTCTGACAAAAAGGGTGGGGTGTGCTAGGCAAGTTTGAAACAAAAAAATTTCAGTAATTTTGTTGTTGGGAATGGTCTGATTGAACTTCCTTTCAGGAGTGGGGAATTCACTTGGACCAATCGTAGGAGTGGTTTCCTTAATATCGCTGAGAAATTGGATTGCTTTTTTCTGGCTGGCAATTGGGCTGCACAAAATTGGTCTTGTGAGGTGAAGATTGCTCCAATTTCTAGTTCGGACCATTATCCAATTTGCTTGCGTATTCAAGAAGATTCAACCCTAGACTGCTGCCCCTTTAAGTTTGAAGCAATGTGGTTCTGAGATGCTGGTTTTAAGGAGTTGGTGGCAAAGTGGTGGATAATGGCTCCAATCCGTTCGGGTAACAAGGCCTTCATCTTTTTTAAAAAACTACAATTTCTCAAGGAACAACTTAAATGGTGGAATAGGAAGTCTTTTCGCAACATCTTTGCAACAAAACTCAGGCTAGAGGAAAAATTGAATGTACTTCACTCCAAAATCATTGTTTCAGGGATGAATGAGGAGGACTTTGAGTTGGAGAAATGCCTAGGTAAGGAATATGTTGAAACCTTAGCTAAGGAGGAGGTTTTCTGGTGGCAGAAATCTAGGGAATTATGGCTTAAGGATGGGGGCTGTAACACGAAGTTTTTCATAATTCGGCCAAGGTGAGAAGGGCTAGCAATAAGATTTTTTCAATTAAGGACGTAAATGGCATTGTGAAAAATAACCTGGGGGAGGTGAACCAGGCTGCGGTTCAGTATTTTACGGATGCTTTTGTGGCTGGCCAAACTGAACTTCAAGATCAAACAAACATCCTAGACATCATACCTACCAGTGTGTTGGAAGCTCAGAATAACATGCTGGTGGGGGAGGTCACTGTAAGTGAAGTGAAGAAGACGTTTTTTGGTCTAGGTGGTGACAAGGCCCCTAGACCCGATGGTTTCTTGGCATTTTTCTTTCAAAAATTATGGGACCTTTTTGCTACTGATATTTGAGAGGTGGTGGAGGAATCACGTAAAAATGGGTTTATGCTCAAAGACTTTAATAATACTTTCATTGCTCTGATTCCAAAAAATCTGGTGATTGAATCCTTTGAAGACTTTCAACCAATCTCATTGTGTAATAAAATTTATAAAATCATTTCTAAAGTTGCTGGTAACAGACTTAAAAGGGTTTTGGAGTCAGTCATTTCGGTGGAGCAAAGTGGCTTCTCCCCCAATAGGTCAATTTTTGAAGGGATTATTGTGGCCCATGAAGCTATTCATTTGGTGTGACTGGCAAAGTTTGAAAGAATGATGGTTAAGATTGACATTAAAAGAGCGTATGATGAGGTAAATCAAGATTTCTTGTTGAAGGTATTGGAAAAGTTTGGTTTTGCACCAAAATGGGTGGCTTGGATTAAGAGTTGCATTTGTTTGCCCTGTTTTTCTGTGTTAGTCAATGATAGCCCCCAGGGTTTTTTTGATTCTAGTAAAGGGATAAGACAAGGGTACCCTTTGTCTCCTTTTCTCTTTATCATCTTGGCTGAAGTGTTGGGTAGGCTTATCACGAAAAAGTGTAACACAAGGTGCTGGAAAGGGATAAAAATTGTTGAGGGTCTTGATCCACTTTCGCATCTGCAATTTGCTGATGAAACCTTTTTGTTGGGAGAAGCTTCCTATCGTGAAGCTAGAGAGATGAAGGATACTCTGGACACCTATGGTAAGGTGTCAGGATAGTGTGTATCAGTTGGCGTAAATCTAAAATTTTCTTTTTTAACACCCCAATCCAAAAGCAATTAGAGATTTGTAGGATTCTTGGAATGAGGCTGGGATCTCTCCCCAACAAGTTTCTTAGAATCCCTTTGTTTGGGGGGGGCTTGCAAGTCACGCATTTGGAAAGACCTTGTGGATGCTTGTCTTAAATGTTGTTGTTTATAGATCAGACATGAAAGTAAACAGAAAATGCAACACATGAGACAAAGAACACAATCAGATACCCTGGGAAAACCCTCCTCCTGAGGGAGAACAACCCAGCAATGATTCACTTATATTTTGTAGGAACAAGAGCAGAAATCTGCTTTACAATACAGGCCCAACAATGGCTGAATTTGATATAATGAATAATAGCACCTCTCCTAGATGCAGTGATACAAATGAGTATGTTTCCCTTGTATTTGGTCTGCTACTGATAATGATCTGATACATAAGTTTGCTCTAACTTGTGAATATACTTGTGCTTCCTTGAAATAGGTCTGCTGCTACAAGATGATACACTCCTGCTCAAATGCAAACTGCTGAAGGACTGCTGTAGGAAATGCGAATTAACTTGAATGAACTTCTTATTATGATGCCAAGAGAAGACCTTGTATATATACAAGAGAGGCGCCTCTTCAAGATAGGTCATCCCTTTAAGGTAATATAATAAATAACAAATTACAAGTAAGGTCGGCCCAAGTGAAAGTCAAGACAAGCGAATCATATAGGGTTGGCCCTCTCTATTTAATAAATGTTATAGTCATGAATTAAATAGCCGAATGACTATTCATTTAATTCATGCTCTTCTCCTTGGAATTCGTGCAAAGGAAGTGCAACCCATAGCTGCTATAACATCAACACTCCCTCTCAGCTAGGGATGAACTTCCACCTGCACAAGACACATCATATCAGAATGAAAACAAAATAGAATATCACCTCATCGTGATATCAACCATTATGGCTACCTCCATAGATGGTATGAACAAGTTCTCATCACTTAATGTGATGTTGTCACCTCAATGTGACTTTCACCATGGCTCTCCCAGAGGGTGGAATCAAGGGCTTTCACCTCAAATCTCAACGAGAAATGCATAAAAAAAATCATCATGAATTCCCTCACGTGATGCTGTCATGGAGTCACACACATGACATCCACCATGGCTCTCCCAGAGGGTGGAAACAAGGGCTTTCACCTCAAATCTCTCTCAATAGAGAAATGCATTATCAAGGGCTTGCACCTCAAATCTCTCTCAATAGAGAAATGTATTATCAAGGACTTGCACCTCAAATCTCTCTCAATAGAGAAATGTATTATCAAGGGCTTGCACCTCAAATCTCTCTCAATAGAGAAATGTATTATCAAGGGATTGCACCTCAAATCTCTCTTAGTAGAGAAATGCATTAACAAATTTGAAGATCATTGATACTGAGACTCCCTCTCAGCTAGGACTTCATTCTCCACCATATCAAGCTTGTCTCGAAGGTACACCAACATTATCCTGAAGAGATGCTTGATGAGAATGACTGCCATCTGCTCATCAATGTTGAATATCTTTTCTCAATATCATAACTCTGATATAGTGGTATGCTTACTTTATCATGAAACCCATGTAAAGACAAAAAGCTTTTCAAAGCTTTGATTAACACAAGAGATGATAGTTGGCTTTAATACTTGTTCAACCAATTCTACAAGGAGCTTTCGAAGCCACACAACTTCTTGAGCTGTCACACAAGCTGTAATGTACTTGGCCTCTGTTGTACTCAGTCCCATAGAAAACTGCTTCCTGTTGTACCAAGCTATCATCGCAGGCCTCAGCAACACAACTATCATCTTTAGATTCAGTAGGCTCCCTCTAAATCTTCAATCACTTGCATCAACCATTTGACCTCATTGTCCAAGATTGCCTGCAACTCTTGCCTTAGAGAAATGGTTTCCAATGCACACCACTGTAAAGATTCAGGGTTGTCCTCTTCAACCGCATCCTAGATCACTCTATTCTAAATAGGTTTGTGGAGCTACCAATCCAGGTTGACTTGAGCAATTCATAACCCAACTGCTGAAGAGGTACTTCAACAATTTAACCTCCAGCCTTGCAATACTGCAACCCTTACTTATTCTTAGTGAGTCATAGAACTCCCTCTTTGTCTCGGCTTTAGAAATTGCAGAGAACACTTCTGGAGGTGCATTTCCTCTAGCCACCAACTCAGTCCCTCTATAGTTCACTCCCTCTTGATAATTTCTTTGGTTTACATGATGCCTCAGGATTTTCATCACTAAGTAATCTCTTATCACCTTCTTGCCCCTAAACCTGTCCAGGAAGCATTTTAGATAGAGATTACTAATAGTCTATAATTATCCAAAGAAATATCAAGGTTAGAATCATACAAGTTATAACATGAATGAATTTTTCAAAGGATCTTATGCTAGTGAACACAACACAATTCAAAAGAATCCACCATCTCTCTTAATTACAAGATCCAAAAGAAATAAAAATAAATGATATAACTCAGCAACCAAAGAATACTTATCTTGTTGAAATCAGGATCTCCTTAAGTGTTGCACTTGAACATTGAATGAAACAACAAGGAGACTTTAGCCTTATATTGATTCTCAATGGAACTTGCATCAGCATCATCCTCAACTGATTGTCACATTATCATCAACATGCAACTGAACATAAATACATGATACAACTTATTACTCAAGACATATTAGATACTCCATTCTGATCTGCCTCCAAAAAAAAAAGTTCTTCATCGCAGTCAGGACTGTATTTGTAACAGGCAATCCATCCTTCATTCCGATAAAAAATAGGTTTCTTGATTCTTTGAAATCCTTGATGGTGAGCCATCATTGAGAAGCCAAAATTTTCTTCACAAAAAATACTAATGATAATACTTGACTGGTTTAGCATAGAAAGAGATCTAGGAACAATTTCTAGAGATCTAGATACAATTTCATTCCACAAATCGATGAACACTCAGATTGAGCAACAACAATGACAAAAAAAAAGATATTTCTGAACTGTGCAACAGCCAAGAACAGTTTGCATATAATGTTACTCAAACCTGGAAATGACTACGTCTGGGCCTAACAAATATTCGCAAAACCTGGAAGTGAATACTATGATTTGCAAAGTCCACGACTAGGTTATCCCACCTTAGGCGACTCTTTCCCAGGCAGAATAAAAACATCAAAGCTACTACACAGCCTTAGTTTGCTAGCCCACAACTGAAAAGACTGATGTTTCTGACCTAATAAATCATGCCTTCCCCAAAGAGACTCACGAGCCCATCGAGCAACCTATTGTTGCAATGAAGGATCCCAACTCTTCTCATAAAAAAATAGACTCTTGGATTGCTCCGCTCGAGCCAAGAGAACACACGATAAAGGCTTCGTCGCCCTTATAGTGGCGTTGTCGCCTGAGACATATGAAGATAGCGACATTGGAGGGGCCCATCACAGAACATTTTTGAGTTGCAGCACAACTCACAAGTCCGACAAAAGGAGATTGCATCGACCATTTTAGGGCCATTGTCGAGAGCTATAGTCGAGATCTCAAGCTAATGCTGAAGCTGGTCTCAATGAAGAAGAATACCTTAAGCGGTATAATGCATTTCTGCTTGATGAATTTCTGATCAGATCTTTTCTAACCTGCACTGATACCATGTTGTTGTTTATAGATCAAACATGAAAGTAAACAGAAAATCCAACACATGAGACAAAGAACACAATCAGATACCCTGGGAAAACCCTCCTCCTGAGGGAGAAAAACCTAGCAATGATTCACTTATATATTGTAGGAACAAGAGCAGAAATCTGCTTTACAATACAAGCCCAACAATGGCCGAATTTGATATAATGAATAATAGCACCTCTCCTAGATGCAGTGATACAAACGAATATGTTTCCCTTGAATTTGGCTGCTACTGATAATGATCTACTACATAAGTCTGCTCTAACTTGTGAATATACTTGTGCTTCCTTGAAATAGGTCTGCTGCTACAAGATGATACAATCCTGCTCAAATGCGAACTGCTGAAGGACTACTGTAGGAAATGTGAATTAACTTGAATGAACTTCTTATTATGATGCCAAGAGAAAACCTTGTATATATACAAGAGAGGCGCCTCTTCAAGATAGGTCGGCCCTTTAAGGTAATATAATAAATAACAAATTACAAGTAAGGTCGGCCCAAGTGAAAGTCAAGACAAGCGAATCATATAGGGTTGGCCCTCTCTATTTAATAAATGTTATAGTCATGAATTAAATAGTCGAA
This sequence comes from Sequoiadendron giganteum, assembly GCA_007115665.2. Lineage (NCBI taxonomy): Eukaryota > Viridiplantae > Streptophyta > Pinopsida > Cupressales > Cupressaceae > Sequoiadendron > Sequoiadendron giganteum. Next base: position 21,874,648 of record CM021107.1, on the reverse strand, counting down.
TGACTATTCATTTAATTCATGCTCTTCTCCTTGGAATTCATGCAAAGGAAGTGCAACCCATAGCTGCTATAACATCAACATTAAAAGGTTGGACGGGTGGAAGAGCAAGTGGCTAACCGCGGCGGGAAGGCTTTTGATGTTGAAATCGGTTGTATCTGCTATTTCGGTTTTCTCCATGATGTGCCTCAAATTACCCAGGAAAGTGGTTAACACTGTTGGCCAATGTATGAGAAAATTCTTCTGGAATGGGGCCAATGAACAGGACAAAATCCCTCTCCTTCCATGGGATAAGATCTGTCAATCAAAAGACAAAGGTGGGGCTGGCTTGAGGCAATGGCAAGCGATGAGAAGCTCTTGGAGCCAAATTGGTGTGGAATTTGTATGCCAGACCGGATCTCCTGTGGGTTAAAATTCTCAAAGTCAAGTATTTAGACTCTGCTAAGAATCAAAGAATTTTCACCATTCAGAACCCCCCAAAGGGTTCAGCTATTTGGAATTTCATCATTTCTTGTAGGCCGGGTCTCACAGATCATTTATCTTGGCAACTAGGGAATGGTTTGAAGGCAAATTTATGGGATGACTCCTGGGATGGGCAACTAGCTTTGAAGGATAATGTTGGTTTGCAGGAGTTGAGGGCCATCATGATTCAAAATTGGGGTACCAAGGTACGCGATTATGTTGAGCCAAGGATGGGGTGTTTTGGTAGGGAGTGGGTGTGGAAGAAGGTGGATGTTGAAGGGCTATCTGTAGAGCAAAGGTCAAGTATGAGGGACATCCTTCATAACATGAAACTTTTATTATCGAAGGTTGAAGACAAGGTGGTGTGGTGTGGGTCCACAAGTGGCAGTTATTCGGTTAAAGTGGGCTATCAACTCTTGGAGCAGGTTGAGAACGAGACCTTTTGGGCTAAGAATCTTTGCTGGAGCAAGGTCTGCCTATAGAAAGTGGGTACCTTTGCCTAGCTTGTTGTTAAAGGCAGAATCCTGTCAGGAGAGAGGCAGAAACGACTCGGGTTTGTGGGACCTACCCGGTGTGTGATGTGTGAAAAAGTTGAAGAATCGGCAAATCATTTACTCTGTCAATGTGAGGTGGCATCTGAGTGTTGGGATTACTTGCGTAGGAAACTTGGTTGGCATGGCCCCCTTTAGTGGACTCTTAAAGGTATTTTTGAGAGTTGGCCATTTGTCCAGAAGAAGTCGGTTTTGTCGTGTATTTGGCTTTGTAGTCCTTCCATTTTGGTGTGGGAGATATGGAAGGAGAGAAATAGGAGAATCTTTTTGCAAAAATTTGAAGTTCTTAAGAGGCTGCTAAATCGGATTGATACTTCTATTGAGGAGGTTGCTGGTAATGCGGCTTCAGAGGCATTAGGGACGAGAGTTCCTTTCACTGGGTATGATCAAGATTTGCAGAAGGCTTGGCCTGGCATTAAGATTAATGTTGGCCAATGTAATGATAGAGTCAAGGCAAAATTTGCTGGTAGGGATGTTCGTTGGGAATGCCCGAGTGTGGGTTGGCATAAAATAAATTTTGATGGGGCTTCTAAAGGAAATCCTGGGCCCTCGGGGTGGGAGCCTTAATTAGAGATTGGCAGGGTAGGATTGTGGCATTTGGGGCCAAGAGGATTGCCAGGGGGACCAATAATGTGGCTGAAGCTCAGGCTGCCTTGTTGGGTGTGGGGCTTGCACGATCTATGGGTGTGCGCAATCTACATCTTGAAGGTGATTCGATGGTAATTATACAGGCCATTGCTAATAGGGGAGCTAAGGCGTGGCATCTGTAGGGCCTTATTCAGGCCATTGGAAAGGAGTTAGATGGGTTTGATGCCTTTAAGTTAAGCCACATTCGGTGTTTGGGGAATTGCGAAGCTGATAGCCTTTCCAATTGGGTCGTATCTTTCTCTGGTGAAGGTGACGTGCAAGTTGAAGACCTTTGGGATGTGGTGTTTGATGTGTTTTAGTTGAGGTGGCGAGTGTGGGCCCTTGATGACGTAGGGTGGTACTGTCATCAATCAATGTTGGTAAAGGTGTTGGGAGGTGTTCGGTGTCATGATTCTTGGTGTTGTTTGTTTCTTGGTTCTGTTGGGTACTGGCCTTTGTTGTGGATGTCAACCTTTTGGTACGAGTTGGGTTGGCCTGCTTTCATGGGTGATGTGCTTGTTCTGGGGCGTGTGGTGTGTCTCATCGTTTGGGTGGTTTGTGTGGATGAGTGATTTACTGGCGTCGGCATTTTGAGTTGCATTTATAACTATTGATGGGCAAGGATGGCGTTAGATTTGCATTTATTGTTGGTGTTGGGCAAGGATGGCTGAGGGTACTTGGCACGTTTGGTGGGCTATTTATGGTGGTTAGGTGTTTTGATTTCGATGTCTTATGTATGTTTGTTGCGCGGGGTTGGTGTTGTGTGTGATGGAGGCCATGTATTCCTTCAAGACTGCACTGCAACAGAAGGCTTTCTTTGGGCCGGTTTTGAAGTTTCGGCTAAAATTTGTGCTGAAGCGACCGTTCGACGATGTGGTTGAAGCAATTTTAGGTGCGTTGGGTAGGTTGTTTATGGAAGCAACGCACCGAGGAAGGATTAATGCAGATATTGCTTCGATGGTATTTGTGTGGGGGCTGGAATTAGGAGAAGATATCACGGTTGTGAGATGGGTTATGGTGTCTTTGTTCGACATGGAGTTGATGCTGGGACTGGACTCCTTTTTGGAATGGGCTAATTCGGGAGTGGGATTTGACATCTCTGAAGGCTTTGAGGATATGGAAGACACAGAGGAGCTTGGTGTAGTGTCGTTTGTGAGGTGGCGTAGGCATTTGGACAAGGATGCCTATCAGATGGAGATGTTCGTTGCGTGGGAGAATTTAAAATATGTATTAAGAAGGCATGAGTTTGAAGCGGAACAGGCTGTGGCTGGTGTTCCTACCTTGGTTCCGAGGAAGAAGCGTTCGGTGAGCAAGGGTGGCCCCCGTCTACAACCTCCTGGACGCTTGGTCTGATGCAACGGGGTGGCGTGGTGGTTTTTTCTCTTGTGGTGGCAGCGAAGATTGGGCGTTGGCGGGAGTATCCCCTCTGGTTTTTTGTGGTATGGCTTTGGTTGTTGGGGTTGATGCTGGTTTTCAACGCAGTTATGGCTCACTCGACTTTTTGGTGCTGGGGGGGTAGTGGTGGTGTGCTCCTATAGCTTTGGGTGTTGGGTAATTCGGGTGTGGGGTTGTGGCTCGGGGTTTTCCCTTTGCTGGTTGTTTTTGTTTTATGGGCAAACACTTTGTTTTGCATGGTGGGGGTAGGATTGCCTTGTTATATTCAGCCTGGCCGTGTTAGGCAGAACTGTTTCTTTTGTAACCTCCATATTTCTTATTATGAATAAAATTAACTATATTACCGATAAAAAAAAAAAACTTTATAAATGATAATGCTGAAAGTTATTCAAACAAAAATCTTGATCAATTTTTTTAATTATTTAATAATTTTTACACAACTATAAAATAAAATAAATAATAAATAAGAGATGTATTGTGTTAGGTTCCTATCGATGTTGTAGTGAGTGAAGTAATTTTTTTTGTGTTTAATAAATTAAGTGATGTTAGCAAATATCATTAAAGGAGACAAAATATTTTAAAACTAATTTTATTAAGGAAAAAAATCATTTTCATATTAATTTACCTTGTCACATAGAAAATGACTATTATGATTTTCATAATAGTGTTCATGTCATTCAAGGCATTAATAGATTTGAAATTTTATTTAATAAATTAAAGAGATTGGATTAGACATGTACTTTACGAAAAATAAAGAAAAGATTAATCTTATACTACTAGAAAGATACATAACATGTTTAGAATTATTTAAAATAGAAAATCAAATATAAATTATAGTATTATTGTTCAATTTTTTGAATTCTATATGTTCAATAAAATATGATTAAAAATAGATATAAAATAGATTAAAATATATAATTATTCATTACCTTTTATTAATTGTTTTTCTTATTGTTAATTTTAAAAATATTTTAAATTAATAGATCTAAATTTTATTTATTTTCTTGTTAATTATTTTAATCACATTTTATCATATTTTCTCTAATTCACCTTTTTAATGAATTAAAATTGACTCAAATATGATAAAAACCCACTATTAACTTTTTATAGTCAAAATAAAAAATATATTAAAAGATTACATAACTTAGATCACACTAATTAGCGGATAGATTATATACTGTGAAGTTTTAGTCTGAAACCAGTCTTTTTCTATCGTTATATAGCTCATTTTCGCTCATAAACCAGTGTCTTTTAAGGATTTTTTGAAATATCTCCTCAAAAAGTTTCTCTATTAAGAAAATGTTTTTTTTTTGTTGAACCTAATTAGCAAAATTTGAAAAAATGATTGTTGAATGCTTAGTATGTATATGCTTTTGATGAAGTGTTTTAAAAATGTGGATATTTTTGTTTGTAACTTCACAGGTCACTTAGAAAAGTACAAAGTTGGAGCTTATGGAAACTAGTAAAACAATATTTTCTATACCTTTTGATGGCTAGTTTTATTTTTTATTTTATTATGTTTATGGGTTTCTTTGACTTGTAATTTGTTAAAGATTTGGGAAATTGGGCTTTGCTTGTGAAATGTTTTGACGATTTTAGCATATTTTAAAGGATTTCAATATTATATGAAAGTTGTTTTAGTGGATAAATGTTTGATTATTTTCTTTGATTTGGAAATGATAGATCGGAGAAAGGAAGATTTTAGGATAATTTATAATTTAATTTAAAATTTATTTAGTGGATAAATGTTCCATGGGTTTCTTTGATTTGGAGTTTGATGAAGATTTTAGAATTTGGGTTTTGCTTGCAAAGGGTTGTGAGATTTTTTTCTACCTTTGATTATTTTAGTTAAATTTGAAGTTTTTATAGTGGAAGAGTTATTAATGTGAGAAAACAAGTTTGCTTATGGAATGGTTTGAAGATTTCAACATAATTTTGTGGATTTTACTTTTTTTAAGGTTAATTTGAAAGTTGTTTAGTAGATAAATATTTCTTAGATTTCTTTGATTTGAAATTTGATAAAGATTTTGAAAATTGGGTTTGTTTTTAGAAGGGTTTTGAATTTTTTTTTAATTTTGGATATGTTGGTTAAGTTTGAAGTTGTTTTCATGGAAGATTTTTAAAGGTGAGAAAGTGAGATTATTTGTAGAATGTTTTGAGGATTTTATCATAACTTGAGCAAGATTTTACTTTTTAGAATCTAAATTGAATAAATGTTTGATAGAATTCTCTTATTTGAAATTTGGTAAAGAAATTGGAGATTGGTTATGTTCCTATAAGTATTTTGGGTTTCAATTATTTTAGTCATTTTTGAAGTTGTCTTAGTGGTTCATATGAATCATAGTTTCATCTCTATTGAAGGCATTTTTCACAAAAAATGAATCATGTGTTCAACAACTAGAACACACATTGATAAAAATTAAAATTAAGCCGACTAACATAATAATTTTTTAATATTTTTCACTTTTCCAACAACATCCATAATCGCAATTTTCATCCCCTCTCCCCCATCTTCAATAACTATATAAATGAATATTTTCTATGCTTTGATAATTTTGGTTTGCATGGGGATTCATGTGAGTACAAACAACAAGAGCTTTTGTGTAGATGAGAGATGGGAATTTTAGTGTAGGGGGAAGGGTAGTGTAGGTTAGCAGATTCAATGCTTATTGGATTATGTATCTAGAAACTAAGTCATTTGAAAGCCACAAGGTTTCACAAGTGTTTAAACAAGATGTAAAGCATGGTCTAACTATGGCTCGAATCTGAGCTTTTAGCGATGGAGAATAGAAATCTCTACAAATTTCCCCTGACGTCTATGATGAGCAAGTCTTTGAGGTAAATACATTATCTAGCTATAGGATCCTTCCTTTCCTTTCATTTTGTAGACCAATTATTTACGTATTAGTACCAATTTCAAGCTTTGTATTTTATGGTGAGTGAGGTAAGATCTTATGATATTAGACTTGTGTTGAGTTTGGTTAATAATTACAAGGCTTTTGGAGGGAAGGTAAAATATGTTGAGTGGGAAACTAAATTCAGAGGCAAAGAGGATGATTTATTTACAAATCCTATTGTCAAAGAATTTATAGAAATCACATTAAGGTATTATTTAGAGTATGGCTGATAAGAATGCATAGGATGATTGTAATTATTGTGTGTGTGGTTTTTGTAGATGCTATTGACGAGGGTTAACACCATTACCAAAATAACTTATAGAGATGACCTGACCATTTTTGCATGGAAGCTCATGAACGAATTCCATTGGAAAACAAGTCTTTCTCAGAAGACTCTCCTGCTAACTCACTCACTTCTTATCATATTTTTTGAGGGAAGGGCTTGAAGAGTCTATGAATTGTAATTAATGCATTCATTGACTATTCATGTAAACATTTAGATTCCATACATTGTGGTCCCTTTGTTTATGGTCGATATTTTTTAAATGTTAGTGGCCTTGATATTCCTTGTGAGTTTTGTACAATCATTACATGTAAAAATTTCTCCATAATTAACTAGGAGTCTCAAACCCAAACTCCTAGCTAGCCATAAAAGAAAAAAATATAATTACTTATTAATGATTTAGTTTTGAATGATAGATGATAGTTATGTTCCATTCAATGCCCATGTCCAATAGTTATTTAATTTTGAGACATTATCTCAAATTAACATGCTAATAACATTTTTTTTAAGGTCTTTTATAAAATTCTTAGCTTCTCTATTTACCCAATGCTACTTTCAAATTTAAAAGACATCCTATATAAGTTACAATCCACATAACTATTGCATCTTGATTGGTGTAAAGTTTCCAAGTTGTTAATCAAAACAAATAAACTACTAAATTATGAAGCAAAATTCATAGAGAGAAATGATAGCTTGAAGACAAATCATGACCTTAAAAAAAATACTATATTTAAAAATTGTATACATAAAAATACTATTCTATACATAAGATATTGTAAATTAAATTAATGTATCTTTTATGCACATATAAAATTATACTCTCTAACATATTAATTTTTATATAATTTGCTATCGACATAACCCTTGTACCTAGTTCTAATGCAAGTGCTAGTAATACTATTCACAACTATCATTCAGTAAAATAACAGAAAAATTAATTTTAATATTTAAAAAAATATATATCTATATATATATATATATTTTGATGGAGGTCTTCCGCAAATTCTTTTTTGCTACCCGATACGAGAGCACGAGCCTTCTAGGGCTGAACCTCTTTGGCTAAGAGCCAAGGACTGAGGGGTCTCCATTCTGCCAAATTCGCCCGGGGCACGATCCCGGCCTCATCCCTTTTTTCGATGTCGAAGCCTTTGCACTCAACAAGACTTGATCCCTGGTGGGCTCATTGAGAACCTTTCAACTTCACCAGTAGACCAAGGGCCCGTTGAATTTTAAAATAAATTTGATAAAAATATACAGTTAAAATTTGATTGAACTATTTTAATTTTAACATCTAGTTGATTTTTGAACCAACTAATAAAATAGATACATTTATATTTCTGCTTATAGCAGAAAATAACAAGAGCACTGAAAGAGTTGGAGTCCCTGCCTAAGGGAATAAATATGCTTATGAAAATTTACAATTGAGTGAGAAACTAATTAGTATTTGAAAAACTAATTAAATACAAGTACTAGAAGAGCTAACTAAACACATGAAAAGTAACCACATGCTTTATAAGAGTTTAATTATAACACAAGGATCTAAAATTAACATCAATTTAGATCTTGGTTTCACAAGGTTGGACAAAGAATCATCTCATAAATCAAATTGAGTGAGACATGGAAATACAACTAGACTCGTTTACCCAAGTCAAATATTCTTCAATTAACCACCAATGGGAAAAACTTGTGCCCACACACTTAGTTAAAATATCAACCATCGAATAAATCAACATAATATCAAAATATTTTAGAAATCAAATCACTAATTATAGATCATCTCATTAAATTTATAATGTTGAGTCAAGTATTATAATCACTAATTATATATATATATATAGATGTATATAACATATATATATGTATATATGTATGCATATGTATATACACCCATACATATATAGTATGGATGTATACATATATATAATGGTATATACATATATATAGATGTATATACATATACATATACATGTATACATACATACATACACATACATATATACATACATACATATACATACATACATATTGAAAATAGTAAAGAAGAAACATTGCTAGATTTCAAACAAACAAGTTACAATATACACATCGCATAAGAGATAGTTGGGCACATTAGTGGCAATACAAAATTTCATCAAAATTTGAATCCTAAACCAAGCAGCACAATAAGGCACATAACCTAATGTATCATGGTGGTAGGAATAATATGCTCATTATCACTTTGTTCATAAGATGGTTGTAGGTAGTAGAGTCACAATATAGACGGATGACACTTTGGTTAATATTGTGGATTTTTTCACTAAGCCAATAATCACATATAAGTTTTGTTGGTGTAGATCTAGGCCATGAGCCTTTCCTTTTCCAACACTTGATTCATCATTTTTTAGTTTCTTATTGTGTCTTTGCAATGTGAGGAGAATGTTAGGATTAGGTGTATCATTCACCTTGTAAGTTTTATGTCTTGATTACTCATATTTAAGCATGTAGATAATAAACAATTCCTGATCTTGTTATGACACAATCTATGATATATAAAAAGGTGTAAGAGGAGTTACTTTCTAATCTAGGATGTTGATCATGACCATGTGGCTTTGGATTTTTGCTATGGCTTATGTTTTTGACTTAGTGTTGGGACTGCTTATTTCTAATGTTTCTAGATAATGGATACATAAGGTGGAAGTTTGTTAGGTTATTTTGCGGGTACTCTTATAGTGCTAGATTAGTATTAGTGATTCAAGTGATAAGCATATTATATTGATGTACTTTTTTACTTTGATTAATACAAGCTTGAATCTTTTTGGTGATGTTTTTCCTTGCAAAGTTTTCTCCACACATATTTGGTGTTTATATGTTTTGAATAGTTATGTTCACTTCTCCACTATGTCATTAATCTTTGTGGCTTAATTACATGTTTAATTAGATTGAAAAACTTGATTGTCAATATTTTCTTTGTGTCATTCACCTTATATTCAACAAACATGTAAGATAGGATGTGGAGATGCAGAAGAAACATGAATAGTGAGAAAAAGAGAGATAAATATGATCATTAGGGCATATAGGAAGATTTCTCAAGTTAAAAGATCACATAAATGAGTAATGGGTGTAACATAATACTATTGTTTGAAGGATTTCTTAAGGTATTTAGCACTAGAAGAATAAAGCAATGAATCACCAATGTACATTAATTTAGGTCATATGCAAAGATACAAGTAATAGTAACCATGAAATAATATATCATAGCATGATATAGGATGAAATTATAAAAAATTCTCAAGTTTCTATATGGAAACATCAAAGGATGCCATAATGCAATAAGGTGAAATCAAATAAACATCCTATGAATATTCATATTAAAAAATATTTGAGCATAAATGTGATGAGATAACTTTTGTTCGATAAGTTTTATCAACATGAGGATAAATATCCTTCAACGAATCATCTAAATCAAAAATATGATATTTCATAAATGATAATGAATTATGAAATATCTAATTTATAGAATTTCAAATAGTTTTATGTACATTGAATCAGTCAAACTCATGGATGTAGAAATAATAATTTCATTGTGATCATAGCAACGTGGATATGCGATGTCTATAACAAGATAAGAAGCAATAAGGGAATTTGTGCAATGTCTAATGCCCACTGATAAATTGTATTCATGATTTTGGAAAATGGTACTATAGCATGAATGGGCGCTAATTGAGTTTCCTTTTCAAATTTCATTGGTTTAGATAGTTGCATCGAGAAATTGAAAGTAGGAATTAGTTGAAGGAAGAAATAGTTAAAAGGAAAAACCATGAAACTATAGAAAAATAAATCATTTAATATGAAAGGGAGGCAAGATGAAAAAATCTTATGAATGTCATCTCAAGTGCTTTTGACAGGCCAACAAGGCCAGGAACTTGCTGTGTGCCTACATTTGAGAGATCAATACCTATAGAAGAAGAAGATCCTGAATTAAAGTTGTTTATTTTAAAGCTAATCAGTGAAATGAAGAGAAAAGATGGAAAATTATGAATCTAATCTCATTGAAGAATTGGATGTCCCCAACAAAAAAACATTGTGTGTTGATGAAATATTATAGATTTTACACCGACATATTTTGCACTTATCTAGACCTAATTTTAATTTAATAGATTGAAGTGTGGTTGGCATGCATGTGTGGCACACAAAAGATTAGTTGCATTGTTAATGGTGGTGAATAGAGAACTCGCCATTTATGAATTATGGTGTTAAGTCTTTAACTGAACAATAGACATCAACCCATAAAAGCACTCAATGATAAGGAACAAAAAAGATTAACCCATTAGAGGGACATCAAAAAAATATGAAATGGCAATGTAAAATATATAGGAACTTTCACCATTATTGTTGATCTTTGTGGCTGAAAGCCTCATTCTTCGTAGATACATGTTTTTGTCATGTATATTATGCAAATCCGTTAGGATTGTTGGGTGTAAATCAGTTTCATAGGAGTCTAAAGCTATAGTACAATGATTGTGAAGATAATGTAAGAAAATGATCCACAAGATCATTGTGTAGTTGTTTCGATGTATAATGACAATGACGCAAAACAAAAAAAATGGTACTATAGCATGAATGGGCGCTAATTGGTTGTTGTGACAATTTTTGTCTTTTAAGATGATTGTTTGTAAGCATTTTGCCAAATTTTGTGTCAAAGCACAAAAGATACAAATTATATTAACACTACTAAATATAGTAATGACTATAAAACAATGTGCCAAGCTTGAAACGTTGAATACATAGAAAGAAGAATTGAACATGCAATTACTCACCATGATCAACAACAATGCAGAATTTGTAACTATAGCCTTTGGTTCACTATTGTGCACTAGAAAGCCTACAAGGTAAGAAAAAATTCTATATATCAATTAATTTCACTAAAATGAAACTCTTTTTAGGACTATTGAGCAGAGTAGTGGATATTTGAAAACAGGCAAAAGAGAAACAAGCATGCTAGTCTATTACTCACATTGATCAACAACAATGCAAAATGTGTCACAATCTCACGCAATTGGAAATCCTATGTTTTCCAAACCCTACAAAAAAGAAAGAAAATAAATTGAGCAATAGCAAATGAATTGAGCAAAAGCAAATAAACTGAGCAAAAAAATTAAAATTAATCAATTTTGGTATTAATCTTGTTATACTCTTGAAGTCCGTGCATGGTTTGAACTTAGATACATATATGTGTACACACATACATATGCATATATATATTATATATATATATGTGTGTGTGTGTGTAGACACGTACATACATATATACATACATATATGTATTAATGTAGTAGTAACTTTGGAACTTCTAAGCAAATTCTACTTTATCAATCTGTAAACAACAAAAAAATTGCCAAGTAAAAGGGTATTATGATTTATCTATTTGGTTCAAGAAACCAAAGGACAATGTGCAACATCTAAGAATACAAGGATATTATGTTATATCTGTGTGTTGTGGAAAGTGAAAGTACGAAGTGCAATATGCAAGAATTTTTTTTTTTTCTCAATTCCTAAGGAGCAAATTTTTTGCAATGTCCAAGGCAATTCCACTGTGTCAACATGTAACTAGCAACAATTTTCCAAGGTCCATGGAAACTATGCTTTACCAAACTCTTGCAACAAAATTGTATTTGCTAAATTACAATATTCCTTGTTACGATTAAAAACATAAGCGAAGCTTTGTAATATAGACTTTGGTGACTGATTAGTAGTAACTAGAACAGACTAGATAATCATAAAGGTTTCCAATTTTATGAGGCTAGCCAATTTCTATAGGCTCCACTTTGTGACTGTGAACACCATCCTACCAAAGGTTTCTTCTCTATCACACTTGATTCCTATAGCAAAACAGGGTCCATTACAAGTAATTGGAAGCAAATGATCGAGTCATTTTATGTATAATTGCAAATATAAGTGAAATATTGATTGAAATATACAATTACCAACTATACAAAATATCTTTGATGAATGAAACTATAATAATATACAAGCAAAAGATAATAATAATGGATAAAGCATAAAGCAATACACTGGTTAGGATTCTAAAACTGTAATGCTTATTGTACTATGATTTAGATCTATGAAAAATTTGGTTTTAGACTCATATTTACTAATAGTAACTAGAGCTTACCTTGATCCAGTGCAACTGAACAAGCATTTGTGCTTTTTCCATCAATGACAACACCATCACGGTTACATAGAGATCCATTATTGTCAAGTGTTTTCCTAAGGACCTGCACATAAGCAAGAGAAGGCAAAAGTACAAAAAGGCTATAGTTTCAAGGAATATCACAGGAAAATAAACTAGATGCGTGACTATAATTGTAATCTAGTAGATTTTTTATATTTAACCACAATAATTTTCTTGCATAAAATAGGTCACGATTGTATAAAATAGGAATAAAAAATATAGTCAACTTGTAAATTAGACCACAACACCTCATAAACTTAATCTCCTATGTATTCACGTATGTAGCAAATGATGCGAGTAACAACTACCACTTGAGAAGAACAAGGCACCTATCAATCTTAATAATGAATAGAAAATATGTATAACAATGCATTCCAATTTCCAATACTTAGCATTAGCACCAATTTTAGACAAGGCATATGAAATACAATGAACAACACCACCGATCCATAGAAACATTTGCAGTAAAGACATGTGTATAAAAACAAAACACTAGCAATAAATAAGCCTATTGCAATTTGCTATGCAACAATGAGATACTCGCTATAGTTTGCGGGATTATTTTATTAATAGGGAATTTTGGCCTTCTTTTGCAATTTTCTCATTGGCTATTGGTATTTTCCTCATGGTTTTGTATTTTTCTAATTAATTTAATCAATTCTTAATGTTTTGTTGCTACTAGAAATATTTCATGACTTTGTAATGTTCTTTGATATAGCGATGTCTTTGCACCTAGTGTTTTTGTCGATGCGTGGCGTTTTAACGAGGACATTGCACATTTACTAGTTGCTAATTTTCATTTAGTGTGAATAGACTGAAGTATAGGCATCATTAATGGCTTATGGTGTGAAGTTTTAAGTTTGTCGAGCAAATGATTATTTGTATTGTTTATTCATTTGCTTAGATTGTTTGATGAGGGTGGAATATATGTCTGTTGAGAGGATTTATGTCTATCATACTGGAAGTGAAAAACAAGGCATTTGTAAGTTCCTATATCTTTTACACTGTTGTTTTTATTGTTTTTTATACATCTTTGCATTTTATGGGTTAATGTCTATTGTTTGTTGTTCTCTACATTTTATGGGTTAATGTCTACTCCTCCCTATCTTTGAGTGCTTTTATGGGTTAGTCTTTGTTGTTGAGTTAAAGACTTAACACCATAATTCATTAATGTCAACTTCTTTGTTGGCCACTATTAAGAATGGAACTAATATTTTTTTTGCATGCATGCATACCAACTACACTTCAATATATTAAATGAAAATGAAAATTAGGTTTAAATAAGTGCAAAATGTCTCGGTATAAAATTATTTCATCAATTGGTAATGTTTTGTTGCTATGGAAAATATTTCATGGCTTTGTAATGTTCTTTGATATAGTCATGCTTTGTTGTTTCCCATCGTTGAGTGTTTGTATGAGTCCAGAGATTTTTTTACAGACATTAAGCTATAAAAATATTCAACGATAGGGAACAACAAAAATATTAAAAATAGAAGAGTTTTATTTATTGGAAGCAAAAAAGGAGGAGTTTGTAAGTTGCTATATCTTTTACACTGTCATTCTATATTTTTTTGTCCCTGTAATAGTTTAATCTCTGTCGTTCCCTATCATTGACTGCTTTTATGGGTTAATCTTTGTTGGTTAGTTAAAGACTTAACACCATAATCCATTAATATGGACTTCTTTGGTAGCCATCACTAACAATGCAACTAATCTTTTCTTTGTCACACATGCATGCCAACTGCACTTAAATCTATCAAATGAAAATTAGATCTAAATAACTACAAAATATCTCAATCTAAAATATGTGTTTTTTGAGAGGATTCATAACTATCCTATTGGTATGCATATTGTAACAAATATCTCTACATCATTTTAAATAAATTGTGTTGTTTTAACCATGTTTTGGGTCTCAAAAAGGTTTTTCATTTTTTTCTCATGGTGTTATAACAATTCCTGATACGAAGACTAATATTTTTTGTGCATTGTTTCCTATTGATGCATTCGTCGAAAATCCTACCACTAATGTTTATCTTATGGTTTGTGGCATTATTTTATTAAAAGGAAGTTTGGGCTTTTTTTTGCAATTTTCCCATTCAATCCAAATTAATTGTGTGTCCATGAAACAATGATAGTCATTGAAACATGTCTATCTATTTGAGATATACCTAATGCTCTGTGTATTTTTTGATCCATGGATATCATGCATATCTTCAACAAATAAGACTTTTGTTCAAGATGTCTATTTGAAACTATTAAAATGAATTTTGTCCTATTTTTTGCATTTTCCTCATTGGTTGTTGATATTTTTCTTTTGGTTTTGTGTTTCCCCAATTGCACATTATTCTTGGGAACAATGAAGGGAAAAAATTCATCAATTCTTAATGTTTTGTTGCTATACACATGTCTTCATTGCAATTTTTTTTGTGGACACATGGCATTGTTGATAGTAGTTCATGTGCCTTGTGTCTGTGAGCATATTTTGCATATATTTAGATCTAATTTTCATTTATTGCCATCATATTCAAGTGTAGTTGCCATCAATGGATTATGGTGCTAAGTTTTATGGCTGACAAGCAAATGATTCTTGTCTATGAAATTGGAAGATGTATATGTATTCAAGATATACCCCATGTATTGTGTATATTTTGATCCATGGACATCATTTATATCTTGAACATAAAATGCTTCTGTTGAAGATGCCTATCTGAAATTATTGAAATGGAATTTGGGTTGGCATTTTAGTCGCCCAATTAAATGTAAAAATCTTGAACCTATTGCCTATTAATGCATTCATCATAAATCACACTACAAATGAAGGCAAATGCCTATCCTATGCTTTGCAACATTTTCATTGTTAAAATGGAATATTAGCTCTTTTTTGAAATTTTCTCATTGGAACTAGATATTTTGGCCATTATTTTCTATTTTCCAAATTGCAAATTATTGTTGGGATGAAGAAATGAAAAAAATTCATCCATTTCTAATGTCTTCCTACTTTAGACATATTTTCGCTATGAACATTTGTGGTGGGTAGGTCTCATTGTTGACAGTAGTTAACATGTTTGATTGGAAATTGGAATGCATCTTTACATAGATTTTATTTACTATTAATATTGATAGGTGCCTTGATAATAGAAGCACTAGCTTATTGCTACACGACAATCAATAGATGTAGCTAGTAAACTCAAAAATCACCTTAACCAAATAGCATTTCGGTGCTTGTGATTTTAGTTACCTATTTGAGATAGAGTTTTCCAATGTTTGACGAAGCAAAACCAATGGCTAGATTCATGTGAGCAAGAGAAATATGTTCCATAGTATATAGCATTGTCATAATTATGAGTCCAAAAGCAACAACAATTGCCAAATGAGGCAACACGTTGTCTCTTGCATCCATCATTACTCGCCAACACCCAACCAACATTAAAATAAAAGTTGAAAGAATGTCTGTTGCACTTCACACAGATTGCATCAAATTTATTATATAACATCTAACAAGCATATGTCCATAACACATAATAAGTATGAATTGTATTCTAATCGCATAATATGATCCCAAATAAATATGAATTATAATCTAATACTGAATCCATGCATTGGAAAAACCTAGAAAGCTTCATTAGATAAATTGTAGGTTTGTAATATTACATTCATAATCTTGTAAAAAGCATAAGAAGAGTGAATGAGAAAAAATGGGAAAATATATTGCATTGTTCATTTTAGCTTCAATCTTAATCTCCATACTTCATATGATTTAGGAAACATTTAAAAATTAATATATAAGACGAAATAATAAAAATGATACTCACATATTAGTTGAACTTTTCAATGCTTATCTCTACTTCCTCATTAGTAGACATTGTCACAGATGCAAATCCTTGTGCAATTCTAGTTTCCCTATCTATGATCAGCTATAAAACTGGTTCAAATATGAGGTTACAAACATATGCTATAATGCATTAAATAGAAGTGTTAAGCCCGTAAAAGGAAATGACATTGCAATTTACTTGGAGGACAATTTATCAAGCTATTCAACCACACAAAGAAAATAATAGTTAGGTTTTTTATTAATATATTTAATTATCAATACTTATTTTTTATCCTAAAATTAAGAAATTCTAAAGCCATATCAAGTTGTAATTTATTATTGAATGAAAGTGAAAATCAATACTACCATTCACATTTATTTCTACTCATGATATTTTTATAGTTGTTTGGATCTATCTGTATACATCCATTGCCACTTAAACAAACAAAGTTGGCATATGCTTACGTGTATACATGATTTTGAATTAGTCTACACTAATCTCTATCGATTTTTGATTCTCCTTTTTTATTTTAAAATATTTTAACTTATTTCCATTTGATGGCTTTATTCATGATTTAATTTACATTTATACAGTAAAACCAAGGTAGATTAAAAATATATATTTTTTCCATATACATCTCACTATGTCATAGTTGAACTATTACAAAATTGATTCTTTGTATAGATAAAATTGATACCAATTAGTTATGTAGCAATGAATATGGCCTATAACTATAAATGTAAAATGGAAAAGGCTGGTTAATTAAACATTTAATTGATTTATGGACTTTAGGTGAAAGGCATATGTCCTAGATTAATTAGGACTAGTTGATGCATTTAGCTATAGATGATGAAGTTGATTGATTATGGATTAAGTGATGAATAGTCCTAGGGAATATTTTAGTTCTCTTTATTTGATCCCTCTTTGATACAATGCAACTAAGTGGTGTTGTGTGAAAGAATAATTAAGAGTAGGATGGATTGAAATGAATCTTATGTGGCAAGTTGCACCAATTGCTTAGTGATCGTGATGTAATTGATGCCCCCTCAAGAGAATTGTTGAGTGAAATGGAACCCAATTCGTATGTTGAAAAGAAAAAGGGTGATAAAATATGTGTCATAAAGGATGAGATATGACACGGGAGAAACCGACATTAGATGATATGCATGCCATGAATATACGACAATGATTTATTAACAATTGATCATACTGATTCATGTTGCTAAGATGATTAGATTTGATTTACAAGAATGTACATGTAGGATGATGAATTCTCCCAAAGATGAAAATGCAACTGAATGACACATGATGATGGATAAATGGTGAGATAAAAATGGAATGGATAAGACATGTTTTCATAGTAGCTTCATGTGCAAGTATCCACTTTTATTTTGTTGTAGCATTTAGTGTTATGCACCGTGATATAAGAGACCATGATGACTATGAGTCATGTGAACATAGACTGGCACACAAATAGAATAACGACCAAATAGACACATTGTCTCTAGCACACAAACATATGAATGATGATGATAACTTCGGTAGTGTGATTGGTGTAGCACTAAGAGTAGAAGTAAAACAAAACAAAATCAAAGATAAAATAAATTAGAATATGTAAAGGTGATGCATCATATATTGGAAAAAGAAATGTGCAACACAATTCCAAAAACCTATGAAGTGAATGACACCATAGAAAAAGCTAAGCTTCAAGCACATACAGTTGATTTGAAAGTTTTAAAATGAAGCATCCCACATACTTAGTGTGGATGTAATTGTTAAAGCTATTAGAACAATCATTGTGCACTTTTAGATCTCATGGCATACTATCCACAAATGCATAAACTGGTTCAGAACATACCTTTTCACATTGTTGTAGTAGTAGATCCATGTCTTCAGTGGAGGTAAGATTCCAAACAATAAACATTTGGCATAGATCCCTACAAAATCAAGGACCGCTGCAAAATACACTGCACTGCAAAACATACTGTGTCATGCTTCTAAATAAATGGGTCTTGAACATCACGCATGTATGTGACATGTGGTTATAGACAATATGTACATTGTGCACCAATTTTATCTAACTTTTGAAATTGCCTTCCATATAGTTTCTTTGTTTCAAGGGCTAATACTATTCAATATTTGCTTCACATAGGTATGCATAAATAATAGGTACATGCCTTCGCCCATATATACACAAACATACACACACACACATACATATATATACATACACATATATACATATATATACATACATATATTTAGATACATAGATACATATATATAAACACATACATACATACATATATATATATATATATATATATATATATACATACATACATACATATATATATGCATACATATACATATATATACATACATATATACATATATATGTATGTATATATACTTATATATACATTCATATATACACACATATTTACATGTATATATACATATATGTACATATACATACATATGTGTACGTATACATGTAGATACATATACACACACACATATATATATACTTATATATATACATATATACATACATATATACATAACATATTAGCCAGTGTAGACATGAACTTGTGATTTTGTTTTAATAGATTGAAGTGCAGTTGGCATCAATGCATGGTAGAGAAAACATTAATTGCATTGTTAATAGTGGCTAACACAAAAGTTGACATTAATGAATTATGATGTTAAGTCTTTAATTGAATAACAAAGATTAACCCATAAAAATACTCAATGATAAGGAACGATAGATATAGGAACTTACAAAAATCTCCTTTTTTGGTTCCAACACAATAGCTATAAACCCTTTCAAGAGACACAAATTTTACCCTAATTCAATGTTTCGATCAAATGAATAACCAATGCAAACAATATTTTGCTTGATAGACTCAAAACTCAACACCATGATCCATTAATGGCGACTGCACTTGAATCTATTCATAATAAATAAAAATCATATCTAAATAAATGCAAAATACGATCGCACACACAAGAAGCTTTTGCTTGACAGCCATAAAACTTAACACCATAATCCATTAACATTGATTGCACTTGAATATATATATATAAACACATTCATATATTCATACATATACATACATACATACATATAGATACACACATATAGATATATATACATATATATATATACATACATACATACATATACACACACACATATATATGTACATATATATACTTTTATATATACATACATATATCATACACATATATACATACATACATACATACATATATATACACACATATATATGTATATATACATACACATATATATGCATATTTACTTATATTTATATATACATTTATATATATATATATTTATATATACATTTATATATATATATGTATATATACATATATGTACGTGTACATACATATCTATATATGTATACATGTAGATATGTATACATATATACATACATATGGGTAAATGCACAAAGTTGGGTCCATGAAATGTGAAAGTTTTTGCTTTAGATGAAAAAACAAAATCGGCTAAGTAAAAACGAGATCTCGATTATTAAGAACGGGATCTTGATTTTTAAAAATTGGGATCCCGTTTCGGTTTAGGATCCTGAGCCTAGATCACAAACAGGATCCCGCTTTTTGAAAAATGGGATCCCATTTGCTAGAGGGTCCCGAACCGATAGAGAGGAAATGAGATCTTGATTTGTAAAACTATTTATTTTAAATCTTCATTTTTACTAGCGCGCATGGGATCTCGTTCCCAATATTTATTGTGGGAACTATTGGCAGGGGAACGGGATCTTGTTCCCCTGCCAACGGTCAATGTATTAAATATTGGGAACGTGATCCTGATTGTAGAATGGGATCCTGTTTTTTAAAATTTGAAATTGTTTTTGCCTTGTGGTCGAGTTTTTGCCTCGGATTTTGGTTCGGGAAAAGCATTGAGAGTTTGAACCTAGGCCTTCAACCTTGTTTGACCTGCAAGTTGAAGATTCTAACAATGTCAGAGAAAAAAATCGAGTTTGGACATATGGATGACGACTTTTTTTGCAAATTTTTTTGACGAAATTAAAACTCTTTTTAGATAAGACAATGCATATTTCAAATATGTAATTCTTTTACAATTGGATTATTTTTTCTATTTTTCAATTAATTTTTGATGAAATTGGTCCATAAACTTTAAATATTAGTGTTTTTTACTATTTTAATAAATTTTGATCAACATAAAATTTTGATGAATGAATTGCACAAAAACAAACTTCAGACAATTCTTTTCAATTTTAAAAAAAAATTGCAAAAAATGATAACTTTAGGTCATCTTATGTGAGTCGTACACGACGATTTTTCAAAACGACAAATATGCCTGATAAAAAATTAACAAAAAAAAAATCAATAGAAAATTACAAAAAAATATCCAAAACAAGCTTCAGTGAGTCACAAGTCTTTCCCAAAAATATTTAGAAAAATATGATAATTTAGGTCAAAATATGGATGTTGTACACATGCATGGTATGGTAAAAAAAAATGACTTTTAAATAGTGATTTTTACAAAATCTTATTGAAACTCAATTTGTACAATCTGGGTATTGAAATAAATTACATATTTGGAAACTAGACTCTGAACACTACATTTTATGATGAGTGACTTTTTTGAAGATTCCATCTCTAAGTGCTTCAAATTTTAAGGTCAAATGTGTTAAACTCTAAAAATTAGGGAAAATACTTCCACGTTTTGGCCAAAAAATGGACTCAACTTCTTGCCAGCACCCGTATATACATACATATTAGTCAATGCAGACATGAACTTGTGATTTGGTTTTAATAGATTGAAGTGCAGTTGGCATCCATGCATGACAAAAAAAACATTAATTGCATTGTTAATGGTGGTTAACAAAGAAGTTGACATTAATGAATTATGGTGTTAAGTCTTTAACTGAACAACACAGATTAACCCATAAAAGCACTCAATGATAGGGAACAACAAATATAGGAACTTACAAAAGTCTCATTTTTTGGTTCCAACAAAATACCTATAAACCCTCCCAAGAGACATAGATTTTACCTTGATTCAATGTTCTGAACAAATGAATAAACAACACAAATAATCCTTTGCTTAACAGACTAAAAACTCAACACCATAATCCATTAATGGCGACTGCACTTGAATCTATTCACAATAAATGAAAATCAGATCTAAATAAATACAAAATATGGGTGTACACACAAGAACCTTTTGCTTGACATCCATAAAACTTAACACCATAATCCATTAATGGCGACTGCACTTGAATATATTTACAATAAGTGTAAACTAGATCCAAATAAAAGCAAAATATGGTCATACACACAAGGCACGTGGACTACTATCGACAACATCATGTGTCCACAGAAACACTTGCAACAAGGACACATGTATAGCAACAAATTATTAGCAATTGATAATTTTTTCCTTCATTGCTCCCAAGAATAAATTGTAATTGAGGAATACAAAACCAAGAACAAAATATGAACTACCAATGAGAGAATTGTAAAAAAATTAGCACAAACTTCATTTTAATAGTTCCAGATACACATCTTCAACAAAAGTCTTATCTGTTCAAGATATCCATGATGTACATGCATCAAAACATCCACGGTACATCAAATATATCTTGAACAAATTGACATCTTTCAATATCTATCACTGTTTCATGAACACAATTAATTTGGATTGAAAAAATACAAAAACATGATCGAAATATCAAAAGTCAATCAAGAAATTGCAAGAATATAGCTCAAAATCCACATTAATAATAAAGATGCTACAACAACATATCATTTGCAATTGGAAAAAATCAAAATCAAGAACAAAATATCAACTACTAATGAGAAAATTGCAAAAAAATAACACAAACTTTATTTTAACAGTTTCAAATACACATCTTCAACATAAGTCTTATCTGTTCAAGACATGCATGATGTACATGCATCAAAACATCCATGATACATCAAACATATCTTGAACATGATAAACATCTTTCAATGTCTATCACTATTTCATGGACACAAAATTAATTTAGATTGAAAAAATACAAAACCACGATTGAAATATCAAAAGGCAATGAGGAAATTGCAAAAATAGAGATTAACCCATACAAACACTCATCGATAAGGAACAACAAAGATCATTGTAGAAATGTAAAAAACTATGAAATCTCAGTGTAAAATATATAGGAACTTACAAATGCTTCCTTTTTCGTTTTCAATACCATAGATATAAACCCTCTCAACACACATAAATTTCACCTTCATCAAACAATTTGAGCAAATGAAAAAATTGCTCAACAAACTTTAAACTTCACACCATAATCCATTAATGACACGTACACTTCAATCTATTCACAATAAATGAAAATTAGGGACTAATAAATGCACAATGCCCTCATTAAAATGCCACACTTCAACAAAAACACTCGGTGCGAAGACACGACTATATCAAAGAACATTACAAAGTAATGCAATATTTCTAATAGCAACAAAACATTAGGAATTGATTAAATTTTTCCCTTTCTTGATGCAAAGAATAATTTGCAATCAGGAAAATACAAAACTACGAGGAAAATATCAACAACCAATGAGAAAATTGCAAAAAAAAGCCCAAAATTCCTTATTAATAAAATAATCCCACAAACTATAGCATTTACATTACTCGCACGATTTTTGATGAATGCATTAATAGGCATGAGCGCACCGAAAACATTAGTCTCCTGCCTTAAAATGCAAGGAATAACTCCACAAGAGTTTTTAAACGATGTAGAGATATTTGTTACAATATGCATAGCAACAAGATAGTTATAAACCTTCCCAACAACCACATATTTTACACTAACAAATTTTGCACTTATCTAGACCTAATTTTCATTTAACAGATTGAAGTGCAGTTGGCATGCATGCATGGCAGCCAAAAGTTTAGTTGCATTGTTAATGGTGGCCAACAAAGAACTAGACATTTATAAATTATAGTGTTAAGTTTTTAACTAAACAACAAACATGAACCCATAAAATCATTCAATGATAAGGAACAACAAAGATTAACCCATTAAAGGGACATAAAAAAATATGAAATGATAATGTAAAAGATATAAGAACTTTCAAACACGTCCTTTTTTGACAGATTGTTAGATGAGGGTGAATCTGTGTCTATCGACAACCTTAAAACTTGACACCACAATCCATTAATGATGATTGCACTTCAGTCTATTGACAATAAATGAAAATTAGGGACTAACAAATGCTAAATTTTCTCGTTAAAATGCCACACGTCGATAGAAACACTCCGTGCGAAGACATGACTATATTAAAGAATATTACAAAGCCATGAAATCTTTCCAATAGGAACAAAACCTTGCCAATTAGTGAAATTATTTTATACCCAAACATTTTGCACTTACTAGACCAAATTTTCATTTTCATTTAATAGATTGAAGTGTAGTTGGCATGCATGCGTGCAAAGAAAAGATTAGTTCCATTCTTAATCGTGACCAACAGAGAAGTCAACATTAATAAATTATGGTGTTAAGTCTTTAACTCAACAACAAAGACTAACCCATACAAACACTCAAAGATAGCGAAGAGTAGACATTAAACCATAAAATGTAGAGAACAACAAACAATAGACATTAACCCATAAAATGCACATATGTAAAAAACTATAAAACAACACTGTAAAAGATATAAGAAATATTTTCAATATAAACAAAACATTAAACCAATTGATGAAATGATTTTATACTGAGACATTTTGCACTTATTTAGACCTAATTTTCATTTAATAGATCGAAGTGCAATTGGCATGCATACACAGAGAGAAAAGATTAGTTCCATTCTTAATCATGGCCTGCAGAGAAGTCGACATTAATGAATTATGGTATTAAGTCTTTAATCAACAACAAAGACTAACCCATAAAAGCACCGAAAGATAGGGAAGAGTAGACATTAATCCATAAAATGCAGAGAAAAAAAAACATTAACCCATAAAATGCAAAGATGAAAAAAACTATAAAATGACATTGTAAAAGAGATAGGAACTCACAAACGCCTCATTTTTCGCTTCCAATACGATAGACATAAACCCTCTCAACATACACAAATTTCACTCTCATCAAACAATTAGAGCAAATGAATAATCAACACAAATAATCCTTTGCTCGACAGACTTAAAACTTCACACCATAGGCAATTAGTGATGCCTACACTTCAGTCTAATATTTTCACTAGGAACAAAACATTACCAATTGATGAAATGATTTTATATCGAGACATTTTGCACTTATTTAGACCTAATTTTAATTTTCATTTAATAGATTGAAGTGTAGTTGGAATGCATATGTGCAGATAAAAAGATTAGTTCCATTTTTAATCGTGGCCAACAAAGAAGTTGACATTAATGAATTATGGTGTTAATTCTTTAACTCAAAAACAAAGACTAACCCATAAAAACACTCAAAGATAAGGAAGAGTAGACATTAACCCGTAAAATGCAGAGATGTAAAAAAACTATAACATGACACTGTAAAAGATATAAGAACTTACAAACGCCTTGTTTTTCGCTTCCAATATGATAGACATAAACCCTCTTAATAGACACTGATTTCACCCTCATCAAACAGTCTAAAAACATGAATAAAAAACGTAAAAATGATAGTGTAAAAGATATATAAACTTATAAGCACCTCCTTTGTCGCTTCCAATACGATAGATATAAACTCTCTCAACAGACGTAGATTTCACCCTCATCAAACAATCTAAGCAAATGATAAACAACACAAATAATCCTTTGCTCGACAAACTTAAAACTTCACACCATAAACCATTAATGACGTCTGCACTTCAGTCTATTCACAATAAATGAAAATTAACTAGTAAATGCACAATATTTTCGTTAAAACGCCACGTGTCGACAGAAACACTAAGTGCGAAGGCACGACTATATCAAAAAACATTACAAAATCATGAAATATTTTCAATAACAACAAAATATTACAAATTGATTAAATTAATTAGAAAAACACAAAACCACGAAAAAAATACTAACAACCAATGAAAAATTTACAAAAAAACCCCAAAATTCCCTATTAATAAAAAATAATCCCACAAATTATTACTTTTACATTGCTTACATAATTTCCGACGAATGCATTAATAAACATGAATGCACCGAAAATAGTAGTCTACCAGGACTAGTAATAATATCATTACTTCGAAACAAATTCAAAACCTATCATACGTTTTACTATAAAGAATCGAATGCCGCATAAAAAATAATGACGTCACCAAAAAACATTAGTTCACGGGCATCGCTAACCGTCAAATTTGTTAGCCTCCAAAAAAGCAGCTGAAAACCTTCATATGTCGGAGGTCTATATTTTTAAAAAGAAAACTTTCGCAGGCATTCCGCTTAATTGACATCATTTGTTCGATGGCCGAGCTCAGTTCTTCAAAACAGACACAAGCATGAGGCGTTTATTGCAGTGGCCCGGGCATTCTGAACAACTAATTTTCGAAAATCCGTTAATCTGGAAAATAACACTATGAATCATAGCGCCATCTGATAGAGTGAGAAATGGAATTGGAACCATCAGCGGCTATGTCGAAAACTTTAGCGGTGGCAGCGTGCACAGGGATGGCACTCACATACGTAGGTTTGCTGTATGCTCCTCGTTTTGTTCTGCGTTTACCTCCGCCGGTTACCTTCAACGAATACATGGTGCGCCGCTTCTTTTCTGTAGCAGTTTCATCCATCATTTCGCTCTTTGTGGCGACTCTGCTTCTCTCACAGGTCAGTAAATGCAGCTAAATTTAATATAACTTCAGCTATTTATTGTTTTAATTTATGAATTCCTCTTGGGTGTCCTTGGGCCTAGATGACGTCTCTTCAGTCAAATTCACCCAGGGCTTCGCCACACTCACAATTGGACGTGGCACACTCAAGACTTCGCAAGTTGGATTCAACACGTTCAATATTGGATGTAATAGTTTACTCAATTAAACAATCGACATATAAACTTTTAAAGGAGATTTGAACACCGTTTTGGCTATGAAAGCCGTGCTGATTTACTATTTGAACTCATCCCATTTGGCTAACTTAAGTCATTTTTAACTTTCCAGTTTCTACACGAAATCCCCCATTTTAGGGTTTGAAAAAGGAGCAACGAAACATCAATAGCTAGAGTAGTTCTCTCCACAATTGACTGTACCCAAGCAGTGAACTACTCCACATGATTTTCGTTGACATTATTTTGCAAATTTAGCATTCAAGCACCGGGACCTCAGTTAAATGTTTGCAGTGGGCTTCTGCCTTGCTAGTTCTTTGTCCTGTCAATTATTATTATTTTGTATTAAAAGCTACCAATTCCACTTAGCATGACGATCTAGCATCTGGCATTTAGTCATATCAGTGAAAGATATTATATCAATTCCCTTTAAGAGAAGTCCACCTCCCAAGGCTTGCTCTCACGTTGCTCATTGACAATCCTATACAACATTGCAACTTAGAACTGATATGATAAATGCTCTCCCAAGAATCATTGGTTGCTCAACACAGCCGCCGACTGTCAGACGGTGGCCAAAAATTTATGCATTTTATTACTCCATAAAGAAAGTTCTTAGGAAAAAAGGGTACAGCTACCTAGCCAAAAGCTACTTAAACATAATTGTTGAAAATGCACAATGCATCACACTATGCTAGTGTATGTCCTTTTTAAAATCGAGCAAGGAGAAATAAGAAAAACAATAATATTTTATTATTCTTGATTTTGTCGCTCAAGGGAAGAAGTGATATAATATTTAAATTTGATTTTTGGTGCCTAAGATAATTTTTTTATATTTTACTGGGCTTGGGCGACCCCTTTTTGGGAGATATAAGGGAAAATAAATAAAAAATATAATAAATTTGGATAGGGGTTTTTTGGCACCCAATTGAAAAAGTAAAAATTAAAATTAAAAAAACAATTTTAAAATAAGAAGTGGCACCCAAATTGGGTAGGCCATTTTGGGGATTTGAGGAGGTCACTATAAATACAAGTTCATTTTGGGAGGATTAATCATCATTCAGCATATTATCTCATTCCTTTTGTCTATAATTTATTTGCATCATATTCCAAGGATGAAAACCCTTGAGGATATAAGGTGAATTGGACAAAAACCTAATTCATCTTGGGAAGGCTTCATAACGGAGGCCTACTTGTACTTCATTGGCATCATTTGAAGAAAAAGAGCAGAAATTCCAATCAGATCTTTGAATCAGACTTGTTGGCACATTTTGGAGGGTGATATGACTAGGGTTTGGCCCTAGAAGTGGTGCACCATAGTTGGGAAGAAGGGCGACTAGCATTGAAAGGCAAATTCATTTGGAGAGAGTTTGGCGTTGTGTTTGCTTTAGAATTGCACCAGCAGTAGAGCAGATCTAATTCGCCTATTTGGGAGCAGCATTTTGGCATCATTGGTGTTCACTTGTGCAAGGGTTTCCAACCCTTATTTTGGCGCCAAATTTGGAGAGACAGTTCCATCATTTGGTAGCCATTTTACATGTTTGGTATTTAAATCCCTTAAGGTTTATTTCAGTTGTGGTTAGCAGATTTCTGGGCATGTTTTGGAGGCATTTTCACCATACATTTGTATTCATCTTTGCATCGTGTGATAGTTGGAGCAATTCACCCAGCTAGGGTTAGGGTAAATCAGCATTTTGTTGCATATTTTGGCTTGTAAGTAGGGTTTCTTCATATCAGCAAACTACTGTACCTTTTTGGCATGTTTGGAGCCTGTTTCACGGTGAACTTGAATAAATGTTAGGTCTGATTTTGTAGCAGCAGAGTCGAACAAACTGTTTATCAGATTTTGCATGTTTTGGATGGTCAAATTGGTGCCTTTTATTGCTGGTTACACTCATGCTTGATGTTAGAAATATTCACCATATTTTTTGAGGCATTTTTGGATGAGTTTATATTGCTGTTCATGCTTATTTCAAATCATAAATTCTATATCAGAACTAGGTTTCTTAGCAAAAATTTGAAATGCAGAAACTAGGGCAGAAATCTGAGTTTTAAAAATCAGAATTTTGGGTCAATATCTTAGCTGGGATATTTCAGCCAGAGACAAGAACTACAAGAGTTCATATTTTAAGACAACAGAAATCAAATTATTTACCATATGATGCCTTCTATCTTCAGCTGCATCTTATACCAATTCCCGCAAACAATGTATGCAGCTTGACCAGATGAAGACCATTTGTGAATTTGCTACTGAATTGCTGCATTTCCAGTTTGAGTGTGATTCACTTTAGAAAATTCAAAATACTACTTGTGAATTTACTTCTGAGTGCTGTATTTACCATGTGGGTGTGATGCAGTTGCTAACATATTGCTGTGTAGGTGTTCTGTTTAATACACTGGATGCAGTAACAAGATCCGCATTCTAACAAGGCCTGCAACCATTAATTACCTACTACCATTAATAGTCAATATTTTACACACCAAAACAGCACGGTCTTGCATCAATCATCATTCCATTTTTAATTAAGGGAGCATATTTGTAGCTTGCTTTTTTGTTTTTTCTTTTTTGGAGGGAAGTAAACCCTTTGTGTTGCCTTTGGACGGCATTTTGAATTTTCAAACATCATATTGAGGGTGAGGTCATCCCATTTTACCCTATTTAGGCTCACTTCATAAGTTTTTAAAATATATTTGGTTGGTCATTTGTCTCCATTTTGACTAGCTATGTCTTAGGAAGATTTGGCCCTTTTCTTTTTGATGCAAACTTTGGTTTATGATTTTAAAATATAAATACATGACATTTTAGACATGGGTTTGCTGAAGCGATCTTTATTTTGTGAATGCTAAAACCTTGGGCTGTAAGAATGGTCAACCTAATACCAAATTACCAAAATTTGTGTCAACTAGAATGCATACTTTTAAATTTACCTTATTGGGTGCCTTAGGCTGTTGTTTCAGCAGAATTTGTAGGAATCAAAATTGGTTGGAAGCTACACACAAACAAATCTATGGCTTTGCTGGTCATCTACTTTTACATGCTTTGATATACGAATGATATGCGATTTGTCATGCATGGGTTCTGAATTTCAATAATTAGATTTTCATTTATCTTAAGTTTTAACCAATAGCCTATGAGAGTATATCCTATGTTTCTAATATCATCTTGTTTTAAAATTTAGAACACTACTTCTATTTTTGCACGTATCAGGCATCTTCATAGACTGCAAGTTCACAATGTGAGTCTCACCCTGTGTTCAATTTTCCCTCAATGGTAGGTAAAGAAAAATAGAAAAAAAGATTTATTTGGTTGTTGGGAAATATCTTGTGGACAACACTCTATTACTAGAACATAGAAGTGTTATAAACAGAAATAAACTATAACACAGATAAATTGAAATAGCATTCCTTCATAAACTAGGAATAGGACATATAATCCTAAATGAATGAACAGAATATTGAACATGAATAGAGATCAGATTAACAAATGCAAAAAGTAGACTGTTTATGTTATATTAATTCTGTAAATGAGACAATTACATATAGTCATAGCTTGCTATGCATGTGCCAGATATAACATGAAATCCCCATGCTCCATTGCTAGGATGTTTCTCGAGAGCTATGAGTGGGCTTTCTGAATGAAGAGCTGCATATGTGACGCTATCCTGATTATTCATGTCTCTGTACGCCTTTAGGATAGGTTATGAGGAAATTGATTGCAATTTAAACCCTATAGTCTCTGCCTTTACCATAAAATTGATGTATAGATGTGTAGAAGCTGTGGAAGATCAAGCAGAATTGTTTCAGAAGATGAAAGATTGTTGTTTCAAAAGATGAAACAGTTTCAGTTCTGTTCATCACCTGCAGAACTGGTGTTGACATTTGTCTAATTGTCATGTATCCCACATCACATAATAAGGGTCTAATTAACATTTGTCTAGTTTCAATTCTGCATGTCACATGGTTGGCTGTGCTGTACATGGAAGGGAGACATGCCTAGGCACTCTGGGTTGTTGCCACTGTGTTTACTGTCAACCTTATTTTGATGTAGCATGTATGTGCCAGCATGGAGTTGACACAGGATGTATACCCAAACCAGGGAGGCAGGATGTATGGACCACCCAGACAGGCAGTTTGTATATGCCAATCAGGCATTGCGCAAGATGCCTGCATCAACTTCTCAATGCTTGTTAGGGCCTTCTGTATATTCTGTAGGGTGTTTACAAGTAGGAGATGCTACCCATCAATGATGCCGAACATTGATGCCATGCATCTGCCTGGATCAAAGAAATAAATTATAGTAATGCCTACAGATGACCAAAAGAATGTTAATGGAACTTGGAAAGTACATCCAGTTACAATAGTGGGTAGAGACATTAATGTAGCTTTTAGAGACAAGATTTGTAGGTTACATTTTGAATTCTTAATAACAAGAATTTACTTTTAGAACTGCTTTCCTTTGCAGAAGTTGTTTTACTTTTGGCTTTATTTCTTACCATGTTCTTCATTCCCATTGTTCTACTTTGGTCATTTGTGGGCATTACGACAGTACCAACTTAAGCTCATTTTTGTTCATGTTGCTATGCTAATATTGGTATGTCAAGTTCTTTCTCTGTAATTGAGCAAACTGCTTGAAACTTCCTACATTTTTTTGTATAGTTCTCAGCATTTCAGGAAATGGTAGGCAATGAAATGAGAGATCAATTTATTTGTTGTTTATCTATGTTAAAGGTTAAGATGAAGGACTATTTTATCTTTTGATGTCTTGTCAAGTAAAAGGTTAGGGTTTATGTACCTGCTTTTTATGAAAATCTCTATTGCTTTTCTTTTCCTCCATTATTAACCATGAGCATTTGTGATATGTTCCCTTATTACTTTATATGTATGGTTTATTTAGAGATCGAGTCCTGATGAACATGGCTATGACAAATGAGAGATCTACCCCCAATATTCAAATTGGTATCTTCTGACTAATTACAATGACCTTTTATATCTGCTTGTTGCTTTCTATTCTTTAGCAGAAGTCTTTTTCAGTTTGGGATGCATCAGAAGACAATTGACTGCTCTTTGGTTTTTTGTTAGAAAGAACACCTTATACAAATACCATATCTGAAGAAGCATGAGATTCTAGAAACAGCCGGGTCACGAAGGGCAGGAAGAAGATGGCTTCCATATAAATGAGGAAGTTAAGTCACCAACTTATTTCTTGGCACATGTGAAATTCGAAATAGATTGGATCCAGTTACATTAATCAATCTCTGTCTGAGATGTCTTTTGTTGCCAATGGTGAGCAGTATACCTTCTGATAATCCCCTTTGCACTACCACCATATATAATTTTATTTAGGTTTTCCTGATATATCATAATGTTTGTTGGTGTTTCAATTCACACCTCTGGAATGCGGATTAGGAACGGACAGCTATGCACAGTTAGACTGCTCTTCAAATTAGGAGGGGAAGCTCCCTCTTCACTGATTATGCTTAAAAATAGATACTAAACTACTTCAAATCTTTTTATTCTCAACTAAGAGCCTAAGAGCACAAGGTTATAAAACTCTTTGCGTTGTAGCTAAGGTTTTTTCTTTTCTAGATTTTCAACTACAACTAGGCCTACTCTAAAGACGCATCTGATAACTCAAGTAAATTTAGAGCTTGAGAATTAGAAGTAAACAAGGAATGATTTGATTTAACACAAAAGCTTAAATAAACTCGTTTCCAAAACACACTCGAAGACTCATTGTACTTATTAGATGTAAGCTGAAATAAAGATTACGAAAAAAACACAAGACAAAGAACTGAAATAAATTGAAACAGCAGATCAGAGCAAGATAGGCATGAGATTTCCTTCCTCAATTTTATAACAGCAAATACACTTCTGGGACAACAAATTATAGCAAAGGTAGGCTTACAATATGGGATCAAACCAGATTACACTTGACACAAAGTGAATAGACATTGAATAACAAAGTTGCAGGCAAAGTAGGCTCAGCAATTTGTTATCACAACAACGGTTGAAAAGAAATGGGCAAAGCTGCCCTTATTTATACACAAACAAGGAGTAGGGAACCTTAAAATCTCTTTGTTTTTAACAACTAGATTTGCTAACATGCAAACTTTATTTCTAAGACTAAGCAAAAGATAACTAACAGTTAACAACTAGACTACAATTAGTTAATTGACTTAACAACAAGAAAAACTCCAACTATACATTGATATTTCCAAAGAATAGATATGCATGAATAAGAACAAATTAAACTCGAAAAAGGCATCGAGTTAACTATTGCTTTTAGTTCTATTCTTAGGAAACACTGCATGTTCCAACAGGGGACTCATTTAGTGATAATCTTGGCGGCTCTTCAACTAGAGTGATGACCTTTTATAAATATATCCTCTTGCTTTTATCTTGTTTTCCTCTACAGTTTTATGCTTCTTACACTTCTCTTGATTTTTCAACGGAAGAGTATTGTATGATGAAAACCGTGAAGTTTGATTGTGAACACGCCTATGCTCAGACAACCTGCTAAAAATAGCTTTTTGATTCTAAAAATAGTAGATCTCCTAAAAAATAGCTGAGGTCTAGGTTTTGTAAACAATCATGTTTTTGAAGAGACCCAGATCATTAGATTTTGGAAAAGCTGAAGATTTCCCGAACATGCGCGATCTCCTAAAAACTAGGGGTCGACATGCAAATTTTTAAATTTTTCCAATCTTTAAGAGTGAATAACAAGTAGACCCAAATCGATGAAACTTGAAAATTCTGACCACCTATTTCTGAAATGTGATGCCCTAGAAAATCAGACCATGAAAAAGTGTGCTTCTGTGCTTTCCAATCTCAAATCCACGAACAACATTGAAAAAGCACTTCGTTTGAGCCTCCAAATCTTGATGAGAAGAAAATTTTATCTTTCTTCTTTTGGATGCCAACCTATAAAATATGAATAATGAATGCTAAAAGCTTTCTTGAATAGGGTTTGGGGATGAAAAAGCGCTTTGCATGCAAAACCCTATTATTTTGGAGTCTATCCATGAAGATAGAAACTATGCATGCAAAACTTTGACTTCATTTGCATTAAACGGTGAATTCCTCTTTTATAGCTGCAAAAAGCATGCATGCAAAAACATACGCATCCGAGGACATCATCAAACACATAAGCCATTTTTCTCCATTTTTCAACTTTTGCTACAATTGCTGCCGATGACGGAGGTTGAACTGGAAGTAGGTGTGTTGAAATTGAAAAATTTCTAAGTGTTGGAAGTCTAGGCACCCCTCCTTGAAAAGGGGTGCCCAACATGCTAGGACTTTAGAATTTTTTTGATATTTTCAAATTTTCACTTGTTTTGCATCTGACGAAGCTTGCTTCTAACTTTGACAATCTGGCAAACTGGCACTGCCAAATGATAAAACCTGTTTGACCATGGCAATTTCATGTTTGACCACTACTGAAGTGATCCCCAACTTCATTCTGGCATTTGACGTCATTTGATCGTGATTGCAAACCCTCGAAGCTGCTATCGAAGATTGAAATGGAAGAAGGCATGTCGGAAATAGAAAAATTTCTAAGGCATGAAACCTTGGGCACCCTTCTTGGCCAGGGGTGCCCAAGCATCCCAGCCTTAGCCAATTTTTTGTGATTTTCAAATTTTAACTTTCTCCGTTTCGTGTAAAGCCAGTGACCCCTGTTTGACGGTTGATTCCGACCAGCCGATGAATAACAAAGTCTGAAAGTCAATCACTCTGGCAAGCTTGATCATATTTGAGATGAATTGTACCCTTTGCTAGCCTTCGTCACTACATCTGACTGATTTTTCGAGAACCGTAATTGAGTTGACGAAGGAGTTTGAACGTTTTTTGAAAAATGTGAAAAATAAACTAAGGCAAAAGAGCTAGGCGCCCTCCTTGAAATGAGGCGCCCAACTCTTCCAGATAGTCATAATTTGAGGATTTTCAACTTTTTTGTGATTTCTTCGTTTTTCGTGTTTTCGCCTCCATTCGATCTGCATTTCTTGCTGTCCAACAGATCCTCTGTACTGGATGATGGATTCATTGAAGAGCTTGAACACAACTGAGATGATCCCCTACCTTTTATCGCCCTGCAAATTGCTTTAAACTGCTTATTGTGTGACTGAATCGGGCTAACGAGGAAGATTTGCATGTTTTTTGAGAAACACGAGAAATATTCTAAGGCATGAGATCCCAGGCGCTCTCCCTGAAATGAGGTTCTACTTGGGTTTGCCAGAGTTATTTTTTTATTTTGATGATTTTCAACTTTTTTGTTTTTCGTTCATCGCCTTGCAAACTGTATTCATTGTTTTGTGTGCAACGAACGACAAAAGCTGAAAAATATTCTAAGGCATTGATTGCTAGGCGCTTTGACTGGATAGGGGTGCCTAGCATCTCCAGTGTTAGAATTTTTTCACAATTTTCAAGATTTTCACTTTTTCCCTTCTTTGTTCTTCGTTTTGCGTGCATGTTCACTGTTTCTTGTGTCTGTGCAGCATTTGAAACTTTGAATCTGACACCTGGTAGCTGACCATCCTCCATTGATGACTTTGGAGCTGATGTTTTTCCCTTTGAAAAAACAAAATAGACCCAGCAGAGAAATATTGACCTTTTGACGATTCTGATTGGATTGGCCTGATCAGGAAATATTTTTAACCAATCAAAATCAGTTTGAGCCCTCCAATCAAAAATTATATTTTTAGACATTTTCTAAAAATAGAAAATTTCTATTTTTATAAATTTTGCCAGCATCCATTTGACAACAAACCTAGAAAACCCTAAATCAAGTCTATTTTTTGAAAATTTTGACTTTTGACGAAAATTTTACAAGACTTTGACCATTTTTACAAAATGCCTTAATGAAGCAAAATTTTTAATTTTGGGTACAGCAATGTTTTACGCCTGTTGCAAATTGATATAAATTTTTTAATCTTTGATTCATAATAGATGCTCTTAAAGCAATTTCTCATTTTAATTTTTTTTTTTCTGTATGTAAGCAGGATGGCTATCTATATTAGTCTAACCTTACTTTCATTATCTCAACAATGAGGGGTTACTTTTATGAATTTTTTTTACCATTCAGAATGGAAACTTACTGATTTTGGTTTGTCTGACAACATTTTACTGTTCATCTGCAGCTGGTTGCTTGATTGTCAACATGATTATGTCTAGCACTGTACGTTTTGACATGGCCATAAAGATTTTAAACTTTATTAGTGCTTTAGAAAGCCAAAGTCTCAGTTGTTATATGTAAGCCAGCTTTGTGTGTCAACGGCCTAGAAAGAATTGTGGAAGATATATACAAAATTTAAATGATGATGAAAATCACAAGTTGTGGTAGAAGCTTCTTTGACCTTAATCCATAAATAGATCGTGAATATAAATATATTGCTGCTGAACATTGGGCATTTCTTGAAGAATGTTCTTTCAAATAAAATATTGCCAATGGGCTTGCAAAAGTGAGAGAGAAAATTTCTAGATTACTGGCTGTAAGAGAGGACACCAACAACTGGAGTAAAGATAATGGTGATATCAATTATATAAAAAGAAGGTAAAAGTATTTTTTCAGGTGACCGCCAAGTGAGACACCAATTTGGTGCATGAGACTTGTTTTATAGGAGCATTCCCAAGGGGATTGCTTTTTCCATTATCTTATATTGTTTGATGTGTATAAGTAGTATAACCCTATCCCCTTCAGGACTCAAACATGTGATCAATTGCATAATAATTATAGATGATATTACTTTTATGATATTGATTTGAAACAATGATTTGGTTGCAATGTTGTGCTTTAAAATTTTTAGACATTCTTTTCTTCTCTATCTCCCATTCATTGTGGTTTCATTTAATCCCATGGCTTCTGGATGCATCTATTTCATTGACATTGCTCTTTTGCCTGGATTTATGAATTTGTAAATAAAAAGAGATGAAATCAGCTTTAAAATGCTATTGACTGTTGTTTGTATAAAGACTGAAATGATTGCTGATGGAATGAATCTGCCTCAGGTGTGGGACTCTGGAAAGACACATATCACTTATTTCTTGAGTGCATATGGACTTAGAAGAGATCATTTGGTAATGTTTCTCCTTCCATACATGTTTTAACTTATTTGTCTTAAGTGGTAGTTTCTGTTAGATTACATTCAAAGCTAAAAGATATCATTTATGATGTCATACTTGTTCACATGTAAGATTAGTATTCTTAATATGACCATTCTATTTTAATTCTGAGTAATGCGTATTTTGTGATTTTGATGGTAAAAATTCTGGAATTACATTGAATGACATGTATGGAGATTTGAGTTAATGCCTGATCCAAAGTTTGAAATTCAATTTTATGTTTCTGAAACAGTGGCAGGCAGTTTTCTTTCCTGTCATCTTGACTGCACTTCTGTATTTGGGGCCTCTGATGACAGAAGCTCTCGATGTAATTGGAAAACATAAGCAAGAACAACTTCTCTGTGCTCAGGGAGCTGTGGAGCTAGTTAATAGTGCATATAGAAAATTGGTAAATGGCATATATGGAGCTGTGTCCATGAGATCAGATGTCTTAGCATGGCGTAACTATGTGGTGGTCAGTATAATTTTCTATGCTGCTCATCATTTTTATTACTCCTATATTTCTTGGAGCCTCCTGTCATTAAATGAAGGTTAATACCATCAACTAGGACCATCATAATTTTGGGAGGGAAAAACAATCCTGTTGTAACCAATTAATTATGAAGAAAGATGCTTCCTTTACGAGCAACTATGTACTGTTCTCCAATTCTCTTTTGTTGAATTTAAGGCAAGTACTTCATATATTCTTGTTTCATATGGCACAACTTGTGAGCCTGGTTCTTATAATGCTTAAAGTATATATTAATTTCACCTGAAAATGGCCAGTGATATCAGTCAAACAACTCAAGAATATTTGAAATTCATTTTGCATCTAATTTTATGAGTTTGTGTTTTAGTTATGCATGAGAAATTTCACTTTTTCTACCAAATTGCAACATTACATGGCTTGTTGGTTTTACCATATCTTATTTGATATTTGAATTGGTTTTATTCCATATCTAGTATAACAAAACAAGCCTTGAGGATGACATGACATCTCAATCTTTCTCATCTTGATATCAGGCGCCCTTGACAGAGGAGTTGGTCTTCAGAGGATGCATGATACCTTTGCTTCTTTGTGGAGGATTCAAACCTTATAGTATCGTATTTCTTTGCCCAGTATTCTTCAGTTTAGGTGACTTATCAGACTCAATATATAAGCATTGATGGACTTCTAGAATTCCTTTAGCATGTGACACATAGATTAATGCATCAAATTGTGAAGTCATTACTGGTTTATATAAGAATACTCCAACAGCAAGCAGGGTATTTAATTAATTTTAAGATATTGTTTTAATGATGGTTTTATTGGAAATGTGAAAACAAATGAGCACAAGGCTCTAACACCACAAATTCCGTCATTCATCTTAACACATTCATTATTACATTCAATGGTTTTATAAAGCCTTCTAACTTCTAACTAGCCAACAACTAACTAACAACTAACTAGTAACTAATAACTAACGAAAAACTATCATATAAATTTATAATAAATTAATATTAATTTATTATTTTTTTAATTATTTTGTCATCTACTACAATTCCTAACACCCCCCTTTAGTGCTCACATAGGGACTTTATTTTGGTGGTGCAGTAGCAACAATTGGCTTGCCTCAAATTTGCCCCCTTTCAATGAAAAATAATCTTTGGATGTCGGTTTCTATCAATAATGCATCCAATTTCAATTTGCAAATACAAATCTATTACACCCTTATGGCTCCAAAATCTTTATACAAAATAAAAAAGATAAATTAAGTTTGTAGTAACCATTTAAATAACTTTGTCTTCCGCATCACACTATGTAGTGTCCCCTCTCTAGGTTTAGTCGATTTGATATTATTTTAATTTAAATGCTAATGTTCTTAAGTTATTTAATTTAGCGTTTATTAAAATGATATAAAAAGGAGATATAAGGTGAAATTTAAAAGTGAAGTTAATGTTTTAATTGTTGGTGTCTAAATGGGAGATAAAAGAATTCAAAATTAAAGTAAATATTTCATTTTCAAGAATTGTGTGGGAGTTACGGAAGGAAGGACAAAAGTAATTTTTGGGCTCATTTTTCAATGGGCTTGAATTCTTTTGGGAGAAGAGGTTTTTTGTTACAATTTTTACAGAACTTTGTGAAGACGAAATCCTTCATGGGGAATATCATCTTTAGAGGTGAAAGAGGGTTCTTGGGTGATTGCTGACAATCTCAGTCAGGGATTGTGCAAGGTGCTTTAATTGGTTCTTTTAGAGATTTAAAGGCATTATGAAATATCCCAACCAAGATATGTGCAATTTTTCTGATTTTTGCAACACAGATTTATGTCCTAATTTTCTGATTTCAATTTTCTGCTCAAAACCCTAACATGCTGATGTAAAATTTCTGATTCCAAGCATGGATAACAGCAACATATATTCTTCTCAATAGCATCAAATAACATAGCAGATTTGTGACCAACAAGATTAAACACAAAAATGTCCATCCAAACATGCCAAAATTTTGATTAACAATTGTTCAGTTCTGCTGCTACAAATTCAGACCTAACATGAACGCAATTCCACCACTAAAATGGGCTCCAAACATGCCCAGCAATATACAACAGTTTGCTGAAATGAAGAAACCCCAAAACAAGAAATGAAATGTTGACCTATGTTAACCCTAGCTGGGCGAACTGCTCCAGCTCACACAAATGCAAGATAAATGCAATATATATGATAGAAAATGTCTCCAAAATCCTACCACAAGGGTGTGCTGGCATGCTGGTCTGAATGCAGGGCTTGCAACCCATGAAAACTTGCCAAAACCTTCCAAACTTGCCAATTTTGCTCCTCCCAAAACAAGGCGCTCCTCTTGCAACATGGGCGCTCCACTCTAGGATGAAACCCTAGGTCAAAACAACACCAAAACTGCCTTCCACAAGTCGCCTAGGTTGATATGAAAATCTGAGCATGAAGATCTAACAAAAAACTCCATTGAAGCGCAAGTGAACCTCCACCATGAAGTCCTCCATTGAAGAGCTAGGTTTTTGTCCAACTCTTCTATTATTCAGAAAGGGTTTTCATCCTTGGAATAGCTGCAAAATTGCTGATTGTAAAAGCAGAAATAATTCACCATGATATGAAAACCTCCAAATGACTTAGTTTATATAGCAATCACTCCTTATTTCTCCAAATAGGTTGGCCCAATTTGGGCATCACTTCTCCCTTTTTAAATTTGCTTTTTATTTAATTTTTATTCCCTCAATTGGGTGCCAAACCCCAATTCAAATTTATATATTTTTTTATTAATTTTTTTTCCCTCCTTATAACTCTCAACTCCCAAAGGAGTCACCCAACCCCAAATAAAATATTAAAATAACTTGGATGCCTAAATTTAAATTGAAATTTTATTTAATCCCCTTCCCTAGGGCGCCAAAAGCAATTTAATTTAATTTATTTATTTTCCCTCTAATTTTCTCATGCTCGCCCAAAAGGGACATTACAATCCCCCCTTCCCAAAATAGCTTGTCCTCAAGCAATGACAAGCATACCACCACCTGGATCCGTATGGGTTTTAAGGGGGCATAATACTTTTGTGGAGTTGAATCTGAAGTAAACAAGGTGCTGTACCTGCGCCATACAACCACTATTACAAGGGGAGTTTGAAGATTTCGGGAGTCCAATGTGGCTCTATAGTCAGTTCAGGTTGAACACCGCAACTACTTGGGAGCAAGACATTACTATTCAAATTTCAAGTCGGCAATATGGGTCTAAGGTGTTATTAAGGGGTGGGGTAATAACAGAGTGCATTTCGAGGGACTTGATCACTGCAAATTACTATTTAATAACTGCTGTTCTTATTTCTTAGCCATCATCAACTCTACAAGGGGTTGTGGGATTTATTGGCAGTTCAAGTAAACTGGAGTTTGTTATTTAATTTTATTTTCTGAAGAAAATTCTATTGTCACAGCCAACCAATACTTATCTTGGAGGGACATTTGTGGAGTATGTGTTTATTGGAGCTGTGTGAGGTGAGGCGCCCAGCTTGTGGGAAGACTCCCGTTACTTCTACCTAGCCATAACTCCTGCAGTCATAAATAAGGACACGGTGTCATAAATAAGGGGTTGTTATTAGCAGTTCAATGGAGAAACGAGCTAGCAGTTCGCTGCTCAGCCAAGCCTACCCTCAGATTTCTTAATTTTGCTTCTGCAGAGTACTGCTAATAAGGTTAGATAATTATTATAATCCTCAGTTCTCTGTCTTTGTACGTTGAGAAATGTTTCCATCAGTGTTAGTGCAGTATCTCAGAATTTTATAAATTTGTTATGAGTGAAATCCCCATTAGTAGCATTGGAAATAAATGTTGGATAATTTGAATGTATCATCTGCAATTGAAAAACTATTAAGTTTATCAAATTACACAAAGATTGCAACTTTCCGGTGGGTATTATATTCAAACTTTTGCAAACATGCAAAAGTAAAAATTGGGGCAGACATTACACACTGCAAATTAAATATTGATAGTATTCTCAAATTATTTTTGGGATTTATGCTCCTGTTCAACAACTTTGCAGAACATTTTTGAATTTCTGAATTTCGTTAAGAAATGAGAAAGATATTGCAGTTTTAGTGAGACTGTGTTTAATTGCCATTTAAAATCAGAACAATGTACCTACAATTGAATGGTGCCTAATGAGAGCATGATTCCTCCTTTGCAAAAACTAAATATCCATCAAAGAGCAGCATAATAAATCCATACCAATCTTCGAACAATGAAACCCTCATAATTGAAAGATAAAAAAAATCTTCTCAACCACCTTAACCTTCTGCACTTTTCTGCAATACCTCTGATTTTTTAATCTTTGAATATATAAATTTTTAAAATTTTCATATGAAAATGAACAAAGTGGAATGGAAAACTATGAAAAGAGTGAACAAAAAGGAGAGATGAGAGAAACCAAATAAACATGGATGATGAATGCCAGTAGATTTGCACGTGGTCTGTACCGTTCTTTGATGACAAAATGCAAGAATAGTGGACGAACATCAATGGCTGTTGCACGTGGTTTGCACTGCTTGGCCCTTGTATGCATTGCTTTGTAGAGGAAAAACAAGTGAATGGAAGGAAACCAAAGAGGTCCATAAAACCGACTCTGATACCATATTGAAAATGAGAAACAAACAAAGAGCACAAGACTCCAATACACAAATTTAGTCATTCATCTTCAACACATTTATTATTACATTCACTGGTTTTATAAAGCCTTCTAACTTCTAACTACCCAACAACAAACTATGTAATGTCCCATTTTATTCCTAAATGTTTGCAGCCTATGTTTAAAAAGGAATCAATAAAGATAATTGACATTACACCAAACTGACATTAAATGAAGATTAAGTTG
The DNA here is from genome assembly GCA_007115665.2 of Sequoiadendron giganteum. Classification (NCBI taxonomy): domain Eukaryota; kingdom Viridiplantae; phylum Streptophyta; class Pinopsida; order Cupressales; family Cupressaceae; genus Sequoiadendron; species Sequoiadendron giganteum. Next base: position 21,832,914 of record CM021107.1, on the reverse strand, counting down.
TCAAGAATGGTCAACCAACATATGAAGGGTTGTGTCCCTTGAGCAAGATAAGGTATATAAGAAAGGTATATCTAGAAGGAAAGGGAATGGGGAAGAATCATTATGACTTATTACAAGTAATAGAGAGCAGCACTAGCAAATTAACTTATTTAAAATTAAATTATTATTCTCCAAATGCAGCTATGAAGAGTTGTAACTATTGCAAATGCAATAGAGGTGAAGAGCTGTGACTCCCTCAAACTTGAGATATAAAAGGGAGAGCATTTCATTTGAGCAAGACATCCATAACATCATTCAATCAATCAATTAAGAATAAATATTATGTGACTCCTAATGTGAAAGTTGTGACTCCTAATATGAAAGAGTAAATGATCAAACATTGTCTAGCCCCCTCCTACGATAGTGCTGGTCAAATGAGAGTAAATGATCGAATGATGCATTCATGAGGATCAATTAATGCTATCTACACATGTTCAATTGGAAACAATAGCCCTAATTTTTTTTAAACGACAGTTATAAGTTCCTAGTCTGCGAAGACAATATCAAATTTGTATTGGAATTCATTAGAAAACAATATCATATATAGCAATTGATGGTGTCATGCCCCTTTCATAGACCAATCTTGTAATTGCTGTTGTTTTTCTCTTCTTAGAATGTGGGGCTCTTGTTGGGTATGCCTAGGGTATTGCCCAGACGCCTGGGTTCTTTGTGTGTCTTTCATAGAAGAACCCATAGAGAACCTAGGTGCTTGGGCTGTACCCTAGCCATACCCAAGGACAAACCTAAACCAAACCTATACCTGAATCGTACCCACACGCGTACCCGAGTCAAATATGAAGGACCTAATAATAGTTTTCAAAACCTCAAATCGTCTCCTGTGGGTTTGAAGCTTGGCCTTCTTCATCTTGTCGTCTCCTTTGTATATATTTTTCGGCTTATCTCACATATCTTTAGCAAATTTGCAATGCATGACCTTCACGAACTTTGATTCGGCTAATCCACACAAAATTGCATTCTTTGCTTTGGCATTGTTCTCACTTGCTTTCTTTTTAGCTTGATCCGTTATTGGGGTAGTATAGCCAACTTCGATAGAGTGGCAAATATCGTATCCAAGGGCATTCAAGTATGTCTTCATCCTTGTGCTCCAAAAGGCATAGTTCGATCCATCAAATAGTTGTGCCCTATTTGAGGAGAATTTGAATCCTTCTGCCATGTGTGTTTCCAAAATCTACCTTCAAGCGATTAGGCTAACTCCAAAGGAACCGGCTTTAATACCAATTGATGAAACACACACGAATATTGAGAGGGGGGGTGAATCAATATAGATTACAACATCACTCCTTAACTCAATATAGCTGTTACTTCACGCCTAATTATCCTTAGCAATATTAATCATGCAAGATGTAGCAATTTGAGAACATGCACAAGAGAGACACAATTTTATTTGAAAACCCTTACGAGAGAAAACCACAACAAAATCTTTCTTGTATTTGTTAGAATATTATATTCTGATATTGTATAATGGTCAATTATATCTACAGTAGTAGGTAGTTAGAAGTAGGTCATTTCTTAAATGACTACAATGCTGCTACAGTACTTTGTAACTACTATATAATGTACTCTTTTTTCCTTGTTAATACAAGCAATGTTTAGCCAACATTGTTTCATGGTATCAGAGTCTAAAAGAAAATAGGAGAATACTTTTCTAAAAATTTCTAAGAGAATTTTTCTGTTTTTTGAAAAGTTTTTTCCTTATCTGAAAATCGAAACCTTTTCTGAAAATTCTTCTGCATTTTCATGAAGATTTTCGTCTATTGAAAAATGTGTTTGTTTAGGGCACGATTCTGAGAAAATTGAGTTGCGTTTTTTACTCATTCCTGCACGTTTTTCATTTGTGTTGGACGCGAATTTTTTGGGCGTGATTTTCTCTCGCTGAGGGCTCGACTTCGACTCCTTTCTGGGCGCACGTCTTTCCTGGTATTGGCCGCGATTTTTTTGCCTTCATTGGTCACGTTCTTGGCTCTGGTCGCGATCGCGATTTTCCTCTTTCGTGGCTGCGAATCTATTCTTGTTTGGTTGTTATCTTCTGGTCTCTACTAGACACATTTGGGTCACGTTTTTGGCTGCGTTTTGGAGGATTTTTCTAGCTTTTTCGGCTGCGGATTTTGTCCTTTGTCTGCCCACGTTTTTCAATTGTTTTTGGGCACGATTTTGATGCTTTCTTGCTCAATTTTTTGATCTTCAGGTGGTTGTTTCTGCTTGTACCCATGTCGCCTAGGGCTTTTGCCCTCTTTGTGCTGCCATTTCAGAAGTTTTTTAGGGGTTTTTTGCAAATTTCTGTGCTTTAATGGCCGCCTAGGGTTTCTATAAATTTGTCTAGGGTTTTGACCCTCAATTTCAAGTCGATTTTTTTTTTTGATTGTAGATTCCTTGTGCGTTTTTTCGAGATCTCAAATGGGTTGGTCTTTGATTTTTTTGGGTGCTTCGTTTTCCGTGCCTCGGTTTTTGTGCAGATTTGTTATGGCGGCTAGGGTTCCAAACTCTCTGTTTTTCCAGTGGACAATTGATGTTTGGGTTTATAATATTTTTTCCCTTATATAAAAAAAAAATTTGGCTTTATGGGTTTTCATAATTTTTTCTCTTAAAAAATTCTAGGAGGGTTTATAGTTTTCTCCTCAAAAATCAAGAATTTTTCTTGTATACCCTAGTGGGGGTTTTTGTTGTTCGGGAGGGCTCTCTGGTATTTGGTTTTTACCGTTTTTTCCGAAATAAACAATGATTTGTAATCTTGGGTTTGGTGATTTTTTCCTCAAAAATCGTGGTTGGTTGTAGTCTATATTGGTCGCACTTGGAGTTGTTGGGGCGAACATCTACACCACTGGCTTCTTGCAATATGTTCTTGGGCGTCATGCTCTTCTGCAAAAGTCTCGATGGTTTGCCGATTTATCCTCAAAATCGTGGCAACTGTCCTTGGTGTGTCTTTGGTTTCAGGGAGGAACAACTTTGTTATCCAACGTCAGGTTGGACGTTTTTTGATGACTTTTGGTCAGCAGTTCTGCAGATTTTGGGAGGGTTAATGGCGGGCTCATCTCAGTGGCAGAGTTAGTGGTAGGCTATTGTCTCTTGTTGCAGAGCATTCTAAAGAAGGGGGCAGCCTTCTCTGTTTTTTTAGGACGTTTTTTGGTTATCTTGGTCATTCACATTCTGCAAATCCAGGGAGGGTTTCAGCAGCAACAGAGTGTTCTGAAGAATTTGTGACCAAAAGACCTGCAAATTGTTTTTTGTAGGCTAGTTAGACGATTGACCATTAAGGGAGGGTGTTAGAATATTATATTCTGATATTGTATAATGGTCAATATTATCTACAGTAGTAGGTAGTTAGAAGTAGGTCATTTCTTAAATGACTACAATGCTGCTACAGTACTTTGTAACTACTATATAATGTACTCTTTTCTCCTTGTTAATACAAGCAATGTTTAGCCAACATTGTTTCAGTATTAATCTTCTTACAAAAATTTGTAGGCACCAACCCACAGGAGACTCCAATCCCCTCCACTAAGCACCAACTCAGCAAGAGACTCCAATCTCTTCAACACGAGGCTCCAACCTCACGATCTCCCAAATAGGAGGCTCCAGCCTCCACAAGAATGATATGAGTAATCTCGATTTGCCGCTCTTCAAATCTGCTCTAATGCCTTCTCACAAATATGCAATATAGTCTTCACAATGTTGGCAATAATGTCTTCTCAAGATTGACAATAATGTCTTCATGAATTTGGAAATAATGTTCTCTTCAAATCTGCAATAAAGTCTTCATAAGATCTGCTCAATAGATCACCATGATCTCACTTATGTCACTTGCTCTTCTCTCACAAATTTGGTGCTATAAATCTGCTCAAATATACCTTGTAGATCTGCTTGAATAACCTTTTGTTTCTGCTCTTCATACAAAGATATTTCTTGAAAAATTGATTTATTTCCTTCTCCCTTCATGCTTCTATGTATACCTCCAAGATGTCTCTTCACCCAAGGGAGGCGACTCTCCAAGGGGGTGTCGGCCATGCATTAAAATTAGTTCTATTAATTTAAATTTTATTTGCCCAAAGTTGGGCTCACCCTTTTAGGGGGGTCGTCCCTTGTTGGGAGCCCCAAAAAAAATAAAAAAAATAAATTTAATATTTAATTAAAATTTCGAATATGGGGTGGCATTTATGACGAGATTGTCCCATTTTCTGATTTTATTTTGCAATAAAATACTCCTCCAAGGGATGCATTACATAGGTCGGCCTATGTAGAAGATACACCATTATTTTTGCAAAAACCATTGTCAAGCCCTTTGACATCAATGACAACATTTTTCCAACATGGCTATTGGGTCTGCTACTAGTGATCACTCGCAATGAGAATCACAATATCGTCACCATCATTTTGACATAGATTCAAAATAGATAAACTTCCTCTACATCCAAAATCTTGTAAGTGCTGCATAATTGTGATACACTTGGGTTGCAAAGTGCGAGAATTTGCGTAAGTACATACAACAATCTGACCCACTTGTACAATGGGTATTCCTTTCCTAGCACCTAACTCCCTTGGTTGTACCATTAAAACCTCCTCATCTAGATCCAGGTTCAAGAAAGCAATCTTCACTTCAATTTGAAGCACTTTCCATTCAAACTAGATTGGAATTGACAGTGCTAACATAAAAGTGACTAATTTTGATGGTAGGAGCAAAGTTCTCATAGTCGATCCCATTTTGTTGAAAATAGCCTCTAGCTAGAAGATTGGCCTTGTACTTAATTGAAGGTATCATTTACCTTGCCTTTCATCTTATACATTCATTTTCATGCAATAGGCTGCTTACCAGGGAAATAACCCTGCCAACATCTAGGTAAGATTCTTCTTGAGGGCATTGTCCTCAGCCTATGGCTATTTCTCATTTTGGTTTGCCTTTTGTTTCGGCAAAAGTGGTTTGTCTATCTACTTGATGCAAGGTTGATGAAAGAACAAAATTCACATGCTCTTAGAAACTAAGTTGCTCCCTTAGCCTTCTCGAATAAGTTGCTGATTTTGTTTGGGAATAGATAGGGGTTCAGGGTTCGGGTATGTGGGTACAACAGTTTATTTTTTCCTTGGGTACGGTTATGGCTATATATATATATGCAATAAGTCATGAAATATACTAATTTTTAAAGCATTTATAGCTTTTACTATGCACCCTTCAATACATCAAATTTAAATACATAATTAACTTATCAACTAGAAGTTAGTTTGATGACATACACAAGTACAATGATCAAATGAGTGCAAAAGCCAATTTGAGTTGAAGAAAACAACATTTTGAAATATATAAACATCCTTAAATGTCTTAGGTGTATAAAACTCACGGATTATGATATCCATGGCATCAAAAATAAAAATCACATGAGACAGTCATGAACTATGGTAGAGAGGAGCTTGTATCACTTTGCCCAACATCATGAGCTCTATGTGGAGTTTTGCGCTTGTATCTTGAAGAAGTCTACAAATGTTGCTACAACCATAGGAGCACTACTTAGGATAGGGATTGACTTGGCAAACCAAAGTATAAATGTAATTCAATTACTTGGGATTTAATTGGGAAAAAGTCAAAGAATAAAAGAACATTGCTTTTCCATCCAGCTTGACCCAAAATGATTTTTATTTTTTGCTTTTAAAAACCAGCACAAGGGTTTGGGGGTGGCAGGTCCCATTGTAGTTGAGGGGTAGTGCCTCTAGTGGGGACGAGGGGTAGTGCCCCTCGCAGGGGTTTGGGGGTAGCGCTTCTAGTGGGGTTGAGGGGTAGTGCCTGCCACCAAGCCCATATTAAGGTGTTTGAGACCACACAAGCCTATATGATGCATGCCATTTTCATAGTTTTATTGCTTTTAACCAAGCTCCGAGAGTCCTCTAAACCATTCAATTTTTAGCATATCCTTGTTAAATCACCAACATTTACTATACATAGAAAAGTTGCTACAAACATATGCATTGCCAAAAATGATGGATACAATGTTTACATCAAAATAATAGAGTACTTTAGGTTTTCAATCATGTTTTAGGGTTGAGAAATGCTTTTTTTATTCTATAAAAATGCAGATTTGACAGTTTATTGAATAATTTTAATAATTTCAAGTGTGCCTGGAGCACAAACCTACCGCCTTGGGTACCCTATGGGTATGTCTTTGCTGCCTTGGTACCTTGTGGGACATATGCACAAGTACTTGAAATGGTAGGGTCATGCCCTGGACATCTTGTGCATGTACCAACTCTTGCTCCCGCTCCCATTCAATCTAGAAGCCAGTTGAGTTCTGAACGAATCTGGTAATGCAGTTTCTTGGTTGTGCATTTAGTTAGGGAAGTTCATCTTCCAACATTCATCTTCCAACACATCTTGCAATATGGTGTAATACCACTTAGGTCACCTCCACTATTGAGGTTGAAGTGTTGGAGCAACACCTTTTGAAGTTGCCTTTTGTTTTAAAATTTCAGAACTTTGCAGTGGCGAAAAAAAAAAACTCAACATCAATACAAGTTTTTGACATCAATAACTTTGTAATAGCTGTGGAAAGATTCAGATTTTGGAATGGAAAAGTTATGATGCAGAACAACACTTATTATAGTCCAAAATTCTATTGCCAACCTTATTGCACTCTTTGTGTGGATTTGACTGCATAAGATAGTTGACATGACTGTTAGGCTGGCCTTTTCTGTGCTTTTGCAGTGTCTGTGTGATGTGCACCTTTCAGGTTTCATGATTTTCTCTTTGTAGCTTCTTTGTTCTATAAAGTTTGCCCTTAAACATTTCAAACCAGCTGTTCAACTTGCTTTTTATAATGTTTTCAATTAACCCTGAAATAGTTTGGAAGGCTATGGCTTCAAATGTGTTTAGGAGGGAATGGCAGAAATGGACAAACAAGGAATGTGTGTGCGCACATTTAATTATTAATGAGGTAGAAAATTACAACAGTTCTAACTTACATCGTGGAAGTGAATTATAATGTGTAATGGGTAATCTATTTTTGATAATATTTATGTTTGGTTGGTTGTTCTATTTAGGAATTTTTAATGTTATTTCTCAAAAACTTCAAATAATAACTTACAGATTTTGTGGCCATTTCAATACCTCATATAACAGCTTTTTTTGTACCTTGTACATTCCTCTAGGAAGTACCAAATAGTAGTCATATTTTGATTTAATCATAATCTCTTAAGATTGCGTCAATAGAATTACTTAGGGAAATTGTTCTATTTAGAAATTGATCATACTTGACCAACTTTCTTGCTAATCAATTGTCATCTTACATGGCAGCACACTTGAACCATTTTTGGGAGCTGTACTATGAAAGAAATTATGGCATATGTAGAGCTACCGCTACTGTTGGTACTTCTCGCCTACTATAACATATATGCATCATGCATGGTTGTTTATGTGCACACATCATCATCTACATTGTGTATGGTTTGAAGGCTCTAATGGATTGACCACATCTAAAGATCTCTGTTGGTTTTATTTTTCAAGGACAAATGTTCAAGTAAATTCTGCTGATCATTTCATCAATAATATTATTCTTTTTAGTTTAAGTTTCTTGAAATTTGTTTTTACTTTTTGCTTGTACATCATGATTTGTCTCTTTTAAAGGAAATCGCTCTTAGAATTGTATAGCAATTTCAATGAAATTTCATCGGTCTCAACTTTGATGGCTTTGCATTGGAGATAAAATTTTGACATCATTATGAATGCATCACATTCATCGCTACCACTGCAGTTCAAAATACACATTAACAATTGTAAATTTGTAGGCATCATGAAAATAAGGAGCAATGGGTGAATGGATGTATTATTGAATAAGATAAAGATTTATGTTTTCATAGAAAGTGATCCTCGTAACAGGTCCATGTATAGACTAGTGATATTTTCATACGAGAGCTCATGTGGAAAGATCCATAATAATTATTTGTATTTCATATGGATAAATATTGAAGAATGATGAATTGCAGGAATGAATGTGCAATAAATATTCCAATTGTACCTATTCTTAAGGCATGTAACTTTGTAAATGACTCTTTTTTGGCAAGGAAACACAGAACAATATTTATATTAACATGGTAAGTGCATTATCAAACTTAGAACAGTGTCCAAGGGTTGTCTATTCCATCAGAACTCACCCTGAAGTTGCATCCAAATTCCAAAGCCATCCTTTTGTATGGCATGGGTTACAACAACACAGGGGCTAAGCCTAGTGGGAATTGATACATACTTGCCATCGTGACATTTGCTCCTCCTATAAGTCCCTACTAGGTTACCCTACACATAATTTCTCATGTATTACTAATAATAATAACTGTGTTCTGTATAATAAGTATCATATACGACGTCTTCCCTTGTTGAAAATATTAGCACTTGAAGAGCTGTTGAAAGCCTACTTTTTTGATTAATGCCAATAGATATTTGGAAAAGCTCATTGTTTTGGTTTGATGATGAAATTTTGAAAAGATGGAATGACATTGAGGTTCTATCTAGGTTGAAAGACAATCTTGAGTTCTCTTTGTTTTGTTAAGGAAACTGAAGTGGTAGGTGTTATTTTCCATGGCCCAGCTAGAACTTGAACCTAGAACTTCTCATGTGCATATTGGGGTAGGTCCCTTATGACAGAGCTACTGGTCTGTTTTGTGCCTGGGGCTTTTGGTTGGCTTCTTACTACAGTATGGGTGTGGCTCATTTCTCAAACATTCCCCCTTGAGCCACATTTTGGTTGTCAAGGCTTCTAATTTGGCTTTGATACCATAGTTTTTTCCATGGCTCAGCTAGGACTCAAACCTAGGACCTCTGTAAATGTAATCAAATCTTTTCACAAATGGGATCCTAAGAAACACTAAGATTAAACTAAGGTCTGAAAAATCTGTATAAGAAAATTTCTAAGTCAAATAATATTTAAACTTCTATGTTCAGATTTTCGGTTTCCAGATTTGAACTTCTTATTAAATGTGCTGATTGCAGAACATTATCCGATTTCTATGTTTGCATATCGAACGAGGAACCACCATAAATAAGGGAGGAGCCCGCCCCTAAGAGGCACACCTCATGAGAGGACGTGTCCCTTAGGGTGCGGCTTGTAACAGGTTTTGTTTATCATTGTTACGTATACATTAACACATATACACCCTTCTACAAGATGGCGGATGTTTTAAGAGGATTCTGATTTTAAATAAATGCAGAATATATTATCACGTGTATAATCGAATTTTATATGTATGCTCATAAATTCGATTTAAATGTTCCTTAGAATTATTTGAATATAAGTGATGATCTTTGATCACTTATGAATGACGATGATGCTTACAACAATCGTCATTCATATCTGACCGAAGCTATCATCCTTTAACACTCCCTCTTAGCTAGGGAAGATATTTCAAATCAAATAAGTCAAGATATCACCTTCACACGTGATATTGAAAATATGATATGCTTTCTCAATGTTGTCAAGTCACATGACATTCTTCATAACACATCTTCATTATTCAACACTCCCTCTTTAACTGGGAAGGATAACTTCCAAAGTGATATCACCTATCTCGTGATATCAGAAGATATGATATGCTTCTGAAAGTGTCAAGTCACATGACATTCTCCATAACACATCTTCATTATGGTATGTGCACTGACGTCAAGTCACATGATGTCTACCATAATTCATGGCATATCCACGGATATAAATATCCACCATGATTATCTCTTAAGGATCACAATGACCTTTAGATATCAAGTCTCATGATATCCATCAAGGTGTCCAAGAGATACTATCATGACATGTCCACAGATATCAAGTCACATGATATCTATCATGATAGTTCATCATTGTAGAGTCGTCACTTTACAATGTCAAATACAAGTGTTCATTATTGAAAGATCGTCACCTTTCAATAATGTACACAGGGGGAGTAGGCCCATAAAGTCATGGAGTCACACACATGACAAAAGAGTTTACACATTAAACATCTTTATATATTAGTACAATTTATAAACAATTTGTATTTCAAACATAAATAACAAATTACATTTCAACCATACCAAGTTTCTTCCTGAAGTGCTCTACCTTGATCCGGGAGAGAGGCTTGGTGAGAATGTCTGCAGTTTGATCATTTGTACTAATACACTCCAACTGAATCACTTTCCTTTCCACCATATCTCTTACATAATGATAGGGGATCTCAATGTGCTTAGACCAAAGAGTCCCACAAGCAATTTACGAAGCCACACTGCTTCTCTTGCTCCCATTGAGGCTGCAATGTATTCAGCTTCCGTTGAGCTCTGTGCAACTGAAGATTGTTTCCTGCAAATCCAGGAGATCATAGCCGATCCCAAACTGAAGCAACATCCTGATGTGCTTTTCCGATCAGTTACACTTCCAGCCCAATCTGAATCAGAGTACCCATGTAGATCTGGTTGATCATTCTTGTGAAGAAGACCATATCCAATAGTGCCTTGAAGATATCTCAAAATATGTTTTACAACCATCAAGTGAATTTCCTTTGGTTCACACATGAACTGGCTGAGAACATTTACAGCATAGCAAATATCAGGTTTGGTGTTAACCAGATACATCAAGGATCCAATCATCTGTCTGTAAAGGGTTGGATCTGCACATTTGGATTTTGCTGCTGCTTCTTTCAATTTGTGAAGGTTGGTTTCCATAGGTGTAGACATCGGTCTACAGTCCAACATTCCAAATCTTTTCAGAATGTCAATAGTATACTTCCCTTGATTTAGTATAATGCCTTCTGATTTCTGCCATACTTCCAAACCGAGGAAGTAGTGTAGAATACCCAAGTCTTTCATGTCAAATTCAAAAATTAGATCTTGTTTCCCTTGAGCAATGAGGTGATCTTCTCCTGTTATCAGCAGGTCATCAACATATAAAATAATTATAAGCATATCACCTTTGATTACCTTGAAGTAGAGATTGGAGTCAACATCATTTTTGGAAAATCCTAATCCCAAGAGATAGCTGTCAATTCTTTCATACCAGACCTTGGGAGCCTGTTTAAGTCCATAGAGGGCTTTCTTCAACCTGCACACATGAGAGTTAGATTTATGTATCACAAAGCCTTCAGGCTGTTCCAGATAGACTTCCTCTTCAATGGTTCCATTCAGGAAGGCAGTTTTCACATCCATTTGATGGATCTTCCAACCTTTAGCTGCTGCAATGGCTAATACTGCTCTCACTGATGTGTAACAGGCAACAGGTGCAAATGTTTCTTCATAATCAATGCCTTCCTTTTGAGAGAAAAAAAAAACTCTAGCCACAAAATGTGCTTTATGTTTTTCTATACTGCCATCAGTAGCATGTTTGATTTTGAAGAGCCATTTAGAAGAGACAACAAATTTCTCTTTTGGTCTAGGCACTATATCCCATACATCGTTCTTTAAGATGGACTGATATTCCTCCGTCATTGCATCCTTCCAAGCTTGATGTCTAAAGGCTTCTGTAACACTGGCAGGTTTAGAGTTTATGATGTTGTTCATTAAAGCAACATAGCTAGAGAACCGTTTGGGTCTTTTACTCTCCCTGAACGTTCCTTTAGGTGCTGCATGATCCTCTGCTTCTTTGATCATCTTCCTTGCCCAAAGTGGTCTCTTTCTGCCAATGTCATTTGTGTCCTCATTTGAAGTGGTAGGAAGTTCATGTGGCATTTCCTCAGGATGCTCCCTCTGAATCTCCGGAGTAGGTTCCATTTCAGGTATTCTAGGGGAATAGGTTTCTGTCTCACTAGAACTTCTTGCCCTTTTGAATGGTTTCAATGTTAAGGTCAAGCAACTTGTGAACTCCCTCTTAATTCCAGCACTCATGCAAAATTTTAAATTTTAGAGGTGTAGGTTGCTATTATCCGTCTTTAAGGTTTTATTTTCTTTCCTAAGACACAACCTTTACAAGTTCCTTCATGGGATGGTTTTAGACCAATAGTTTGAGTTTTCTTAATAGTTAAGTTTTTAGGTCATGCTAGAATTTTCCATCCATAAGGGTAACTCTATATCCATTTGTCTTTCTTAGAACACAAGGTCTTCAGATTCATGATCTCAATTTGTCTTTCCTACTTTGGCAAAAGATGCTTGTTGTTTAGATCTGTTAGGGCACTTCATTGCATAGTGACCATATTGATCACATCTAAAGCATTGCACTTGAGAGATGTCTTTCCTTTTAAAAGATTCCTTTCCATTGGAATTTCTCTTTCTTTTAAAAAATCCTCTCTTGTAGGAGTTTTTCTTGTTCCTTTTATTAGACGTTGTGTTGAGTACATGAATGTCTTCATCTATGTTCTTCTATTTATTTTCCTTAGTGGAGAGTCTTGTTTCTTCTTGAAGGCAGTCAGTTCTTAGCCTATCAAATTTAGGGAGTTTAGATCTCGCACTTACTCCTTGAACAAATGACTCCCATGAGTTTGGTAGGCCTCCTAGTTCAATTAGGGTTAACTCTTTGTTGTCAATCTGATATCCAATTGTGGATAATTGATCCCTAAGTTCAATAATCCTCATGAAGTATGCATTAATGGACTCTCCTTTGTTTATTTGAGCATTGTTGATTTGCCGTTTTAATGCTAGAGTCCTACAGGTGTTGTTGATCTCATAAGTACTCTCAAGAGATTTGTACATATGGTATGCAGTTTCATGTTTTGCTAAGATAGGCACTATATGATCCCTCACTGCATCTACAAGGATTTTCATGGCTCTTTCATTGTTTTCAATCCATTGACTTTTCTCAGGTTCAGCCTCAGGTTCCCTTTTATTTTCTCTCACAAGTGAGTCTAGTTTATTCTCTTTTAGGATCATCATGAGTTTAAATTTCCATGATGTAAAGTTATCTGCTATTGCAAGACGATCTTCGAATCTGATCATAGTTGACATTATGAAGAATGTGATGTGAATTCGATTTTTTTTTTTTTTGAAAAATACGAATTTTTTGAGCAATCTGATTTAAATTTGATTTGGATTCACACAACGTGGCTCTGATACCATGTAAATGTAATCAAATCTTTTCACAAATGGGATCCTAAGAAACACTAAGATTAAACTAAGGTCTGAAAAATCTGTATAAGAAAATTTCTAAGTCAAATAATATTTAAACTTCTATGTTCAGATTTTCGATTTCCAGTTCTTTGATTTCCAGATTTGAACTTCTTATTAAATGTGCTGATTGTAGAACATTATCCAATTTCTATGTTTGCATATCGAATGAGGAACCACCATAAATAAGGGAGGAGCCCGCCCCTAAGAGGTACGCCTCATGAGAGGACGTGTCCCTTAGGGTGTGGCTTGTAACAGGTTTTGTTTATCATTGTTACGTATACATTAACACATATACACCCTTCTACAAGATGGCGGATGTTTTAAGAGGATTCCGATTTTAAATAAATGCAGAATATATTATCACGTGTATAATCGAATTTTATATGTATGCTCATAAATTCGATTTAAATGTTCCTTAGAATTATTTGAATATAAGTGATGATCTTTGATCACTTATGAATGATGATGATGCTTACAGCAATCGTCATTCATATCTGACCAAAGCTATCATCCTTTAACAACCTCCCATGTGCATACTCTGGTGCTCTATGATTGAGCCACCGTTCCTTTTTGTGATTGGGAATTTTTGGTGGGCTCCTTATTATAGTTTAGGTGTGGCTTTTTTTTCAACAGCAGGAGGGAAAAAACCTTTAGAGTGGACTAAATCCCTCCTATAGGGCCTGCATATATATTGCCTAATTATATGAAAGCACATGATGCATAGTTTACATGAGAGGTTGCTACCTCTATCGGCCACTTGTAATATGAAAGTAATTTATACTTGTAAGAGAATGATTCCACCCTTCAATCAGTCATTTCATTATTGTAAATCTATCTGTCATGTGTAATATGAAAGTAATGTATACTTAAAGAGAATGATATTATCCATCAATCAGTAATTTCATTATTCTAAATCTGTTCTTATTGAATATATTCTGATATGTTGGACTTCTATGGATACCTCTGTCCAATTCTTTTTTGTTGTGTTCAACATTGCATGTGGTGAAATTTCTATGTATGTTATTTGTGGAACTTTGCGCTTAATCCTCATTAGGTATTAGAGACTATGGTTTAGATGTTGGAAGAGACTGCAATTCAACATACTTGTGATTCAAGAGACTTGTTGAAGGTAAATTTGCAGAGGTAGATCTAGGGTTATTTTATATAAACTTAAAAATTTAGTTGAACATGCAGAGGATCATTCTCTTAATATAGGTGTCAGATTGAAGCAATTCTTATGTAATTGTAATGGAGACTTCAAGATGTTTCCAACAGTAGTTGCGGTTCAAATTTTGAGCAGCATTGAAGAAGTTGCAACTAGTCAAAACTGGCATTATAAAACTAGGGCTAATTTTCTGTAGGTTTAAAAAAAAAAACTTTAAAAAGGTTTTTCTGTGAGGACAAGTGTTGGATTGAGGCGATTTTTGTGATAATGGAATGTATTGTTTGAGATCTTTCCAAAATATTGTGAAGATCAAACATTGGACTTCACTGAGGGAAAAATAGACCAAGAAACACATACTAGTGGTTACTTTTCCTTGGAATTGAATTTTGAAATCTAGGGCTTCCTCTGAACTCAAAAGAATCTTTTGGATGTTCAATCCCATGGGGACTCTTGTAAATTTGTTTGGTGGGGGGTTTAATTCATTGTCAGAATCTAGTAAACATGCTTTAACCATTGAGATAGATCAGCACCCTTTAGTATTGAAACACCATTTTGTTGTTAGAATGCCTTGTTTACTATCAGATTCATGGATGTTGCTATTGCCTGTAAACATATTTATGTGGCTCCATAAATACTTATGCTTGTTATGAAGATGAAGGATTATTAGCCTTATTCTTCGTGAGATGTTCCGTTTGCAAGTAGAATCTTTTGAAAGTTAGGTCTTGTATGGAGAGTCAACTCCAGATTGTTTACATCCCACTTTCAGCACACAAATGGTACTGGCATAAAGAGGCATCTTGGCCTGGTTACAACTAGAAGATCTCTCAGCAGTGTGGGCCTAAAGACTTTCACTCAGCCAAGAATTTGGATCTCGTTACTAGCGTCTTGACTTTGAACATCTTGAACTTTGGTTACTTCATCTGGATCTTCAATACTTATGTCTGTTTAATCTCTCTCTCCTGCTCCTCTCTCATTTGGTTCGTTTCAGGATTCTGAAATACTTTAGGGTTTAATTTCAGATATGTGTTTGCACTTCCTATCTTATTTTCTTTTAAACACTCTCTGCAGTCCCATTTGCCAATTTTGGCCAGTAGGGGACATCGATACTTACTATATTTAAATAAGGTTGAAACAAGTAAGTTAGACATGCTAGGTAATGTTTGATCATTTCTAAAGCACACAACTAGATTCCTTCTTCAGCGATGCAGGGTTACACTGCTTTGCCCTTGTCTGTCTGCACTTGCAATATTTACCACAATTAGCATATGCCTTTGGTATCCTTGTTGATCCCTTGAGCCCCTTTTTCACCCACAATGTGAGAAATGGACTTATCTTCTTTCCACTGATGGTAAAGAAGGGAGAATTAGGAAAAAGCCATAGAAATGAAGAATTTTGCTTTTCTCAAGATCAAATTTCTCTGCAGGTCTCTTGGATTATTTATCTCTACAAATAAACAGCTTCATAAATAAAAGTTATTTTTCCTCACAAATAATAAGTCATTTTTCTATGAAAATGTTTCTCTGCACTTCTTGTGTGATAATGCTTCCTTCTTGGATAAAATTCTGATACTAAGATTGCATTTTTTTTCCTTGCATAAAAAAACTATTCACTATAGTAAATTGCTTCCTCCATCCAGATTTTCTGCTTCATACAGCTCCTAGGAATATAATTCTTTGTGATAAATCCAAAGAAAATTCTGCAATTGTTTTACCTACCTGCGACATTGTTCACAAGAAAAAAGAACATTCTCTTTTTAGTTTATAGTAGGTTCGTCTGAAGATAAATCCAAAGAAAAACCTGCAATTGTTTTCCCTGTGTGCAACTTCATTCACAGACCAGAACCTAAGGTAAATCCGAAGAAAAGCCTGCAATCATTTTTGTACCTGTAATTTTGCTCTCAAAGAGAAAAACCACTCTTTTTACTTGTAAGTTATTTTGATGGGCTAAGAATTTCACTTTTTCTGTTTTTGAAGGGCAAGGGTGGTGCCAGTACAGTTTATAAGCATTATGCTTTATTCCATTTTCTTTTTTATATTTTATTGTGTGATGGGGACTAAGCACTGGATATGTAAACTACGCCATAAAAATGATATATGACAATAACATGTAAATTGCAACGTATACAATCTTATGCATTCTTTATAGTTTATACAATATAACAGAAAGCAACTTTATTTTACAGCTAATTGTCAATAGGAAAGGTGAATGAAGTAAGAAATAATAGCAAGAAAGAGTCTAAATTATAGAGTCTGAATACAAATGATGTTGGCTGTGCAATTACTGAAAAGATGAGAAAAGAAAAAATGGTATGTGTTTCTGTTTTTGAGTTAAAATTTTGTCTTCACCTCTCCTTGCATACAATTATGAGAAAGGATTCTAAAATGCCTTTTCTCCATAGGAAATTGGAGTTACTCAAATTATGATAGGCCTTGCTTATGTTACACAAAGGGCATAGATAGAACCCACTTGATGAAGAAGCTTTAAAAAAGAACTTTCCATGGAGCTCAACAAACTACTTCTTCTATGCACTTGCTTGCTGATGTTAGTGAGAGAGAGGCAAAGGGTAGGAGAAAAACTCAAAAATGGAGAAAGAAGGAAATAAAATATGCTAATGTCCACGAATGACCAAAAAATAGATCAACTAAAATGTACATGTACAAAAGCAAAGAACAAGAGTAAAAGGGGCCCTAAACATTAAGCAAAAATGAAAAGGTGAGAGAAGTTGAAAAAAGTATACATGCTGGGGTTAACCTAAAGGAGTAACCTCCAAACTAGTATAATTATAAATAAGTAGGGATAAACCATGCTAAGCAATAGGAACAAATGAAGACCGCATAGGAGGGGAACTAAAATCCTTAGGTTTTAGGAACATGTTGGAGGAGCCAATGATATTATCATCCATCATTGTAGGAGTAATAGTGCAAAGTTTGAGAATGCTTGTTAGGGAAAGCCTAGGGCTAAATGGGGTAGGATAGACAATCCTACCAGGCAGTTGATTTCATATAGAGCCTCTTCTAACATTCAAGGCCAAATAACTGCTAGCATTAGGAAAAAAACTAGTAATGTGAGCTTGCCCATGAGATCTATACCATGGAAGAGTGGTGTGAGATGGTCCTTGAAGTCGAGAAGATAGAGAGCCACAACTGTTATAGTGAGAGTTAGGGTGCTAAGGAGCATTAGCCATAATAGATCGCAAGGATGAGCAATACCTCCCTCACCAATTTGTAACCATTCATATGTGAATCGATTGTTTCCAAATGGTGCTTAATGCCCCTGACATTGTTATGGGTTGAAAGAAGTAATCAATCTAGTAGATTTGCGATCACCATGAAGAGATCTATTCTTGAACTTGGTGACCTCATGAAGAAAAAGGGCTAAGCACCTTTGATCGTGGTAGTGGAAGAAGTTGGATAGAGAACCATGGGAATCTCTAAATAACAGTAGTACTTCCCATGGATTTCATGGTAGGTTGACTGCTGGAAAACAGAACGCCTTTTAGATTCCACCTCTTGAAGAGAACATAGGTGGCAAAATCTCATCTTGTAAAATATGGTGGGTTAGCTCAACACGAAGTTGATGGGAGTACACTTGCAATTGGGCAAGGGGAATCCTCAAACCATGAGACCAAAGATGCTAAAGATAGGTGGGCCAAAAATTGTTCTCATCAACAAACCCTAAGAAATACTCAACATGGAAAGTTGGTTTGGGGCTTGAGGGAATTTAGAGTGGAGGTCCAAGTAACTTGGATGTATCAATGATAAATGTCCTCTATGATAGGACGATTAAACACCTCTTTCTCTAGAAGAAGGTGGGAAGGAGCACATAAGGAGTGTTTGAAAAGAGGAAGTTGGTCTAAAGAAATATCGATAGACTGGAAGAGCATACAAACCTTAGAGAACCAACAATGCCAACGCCCAGGGGGAATCGAAGAGGAAATCTCCTCCAAGGAGCATCAACAAAAGAGTTCTTCAACATGATGAAACAAAACTACCCATGGATCTTAGTTGTGTATACAACGATTCTAAAGATACTCTCAAGACAAAGGGGATGAACGACAAATTTGGCCTAGACAATACATTGAGGAACTATTCATTTGTTGTGTTGTTCATTCATTTAGAAAATGAAATGGGTGAATACATAAAGTGATAGATGATCAATTGAATTCTAACTAATCTTCAAGTGCAATGTTAACTAATTGCACACTTCTCATTACTAACTTTTAATAAAGAACAATGTTATGTGCTTTTATTTCCTATGACAATGTACTTGTATAATATAATTTACATGACTTACATTTAGGATCATTATAGTAAATATTCTAACACCGTTTTTCAATAGTCATGCATGAAAACATGAAAAATGTATCACTCAATTCAATAAAATTTTCAATACAAAGAGGTTTTGTAAACTCTTAATAAATATTGTAAACCTATTGTTGATGTGTGTTTTTGTCACAATTGACATAAATAAAATTCACAATGAATTTCACCTCTCTTGAAAGAAAATCAAATTTTGGAACATAATTTAATGATCCCAAGGCTTTGAATGTCAAGTCTTAACTTGTGGTTTCACTTAGTTGTTTGTTGTGGTTATTGTAGTGAATGAAAAAGTCAACTTCTACAAAGGAAATCTTCCTTGAGAGTTAACCTCACCCAATACACTTAGACAAACCAGCAGTTTTAAACTTATTTAAAACTATATTTATTTCATAAATAGAAAAATATAAATAGCTAACTAAAATGCTTAAGGAATGAAAATAACTATGAAAAGAGAATAAATATAACTTTTTGAGAATAAAAATGGAAAATATAGATATTGAAGAACTTGGGGTTAAAATTTGGAAGTCATTGGCAAGGACGCTAGCACGTTGCGTGGAGGTCCATGGATAGCACTATTGTTCGTACGAAGAGTGTGTGGAAAGTGCCAAAAAAACATGAAAATTAGCTAACTTGCAAAACCCAAAAACAGGAAAACACCAACAAATAGTAGACAATGAAGTATAAAGAAATAAACTAAGATTTAAATGAACAATAGAAGAAATGAACAATAAACAAGCACTTGCAAACCTTCATGTGATCGAGTGCTTTCAAAATAATTGTAGCTATAATGAAACAAGAAAAATTGTTGGGGCTATTCAAGGGCTTGCCTTAGTCAAACCCTTTTTGGGCTATTCTAAGTGCATTTAGAAATAAGAATAATGACAAATTAAAATGAAGAAGAAAGGGATGTGATAATCCCAAGGTGCTTGGGACACGGGAAATATTTTTAATAACAATAAGAAGCTAGAATGATATTACTTGAGAGGCTTGAGGAAGTCAAGAGGACAAGAGAGTTGTGAAATAATGTTGTAAAAGTCGTAGAGCTTGAAAGAGAGTTGTATGTGAGCTTGAGAGTGAAACAAAGCCAAGAGAGAGTTTTTTTCAAGAAATGAAAGATTAATTTAAAAAAAAAGAAGAGGGAAGAGGCTAACAAACTGTTTGGAATTGTTTTGAGCTGTTTCTATTGACTGGGGAAGGCGATAAGTGGAAAAATGCTTGGAAACGACCTTCAAATGACAAATTGTTGCAAGACACTAGTGCGATGTGTAGATGTCCACACTAGGTACTAGTGTCTAGACAATTTATGCTCGAAAACGATGAGAAACAAGAACATAGGGCTAACATAAAAGTGACACAAAGAAGTGACGATTGGAAATGAGGCTTGAGCACCTTGAGTAGGAAAAAGGCTGATGCAAGGGCTGAAATGAGCCTACACAAACACTAAGGGAATGACACCAAAGTAGACACAAAACATAAGTGTGAAATTTCAAGGGTATGCAATTTATGACATGATAGTTACTGTTTTACAAAGGGACTAATGGAATAGGAGTCTTAGAATCAAGGCTAGATCTAGATTATAACAACAAAATTAAGGTATCCTAACCTAAATAAATGTGCCTGGATTTAAAATCTAACTATACATGCTCATTCAGGAACAACACATCATCTTATTTCAAATAATGTGATGCTTTTTGTTTGGAATTTAGGATTTGGTGAAAAGGAAATAGAAAAGGAAAGGAGAGAAGATGAGGGTAAGATATCCTAATTTTGAAGTTCTAGAGTTGTTTACTCTCCAATCTAATAAAATGAATACTTGAAATAATGAGCAAAATTAATAATGCATACCAAATAAAGGAGTAAAATTATATCTTTATTTGCACATGAAGTTATTATAGAAGTGTACTCGAGACAATAAGCCAAGGATCAAAGTCGATCTAACGAGATCATATTGCTTTCTTTGACGATACAAAATCTATTAAAAGGACCCGAAAGTTGCCAAGAGGAAAACAATCATCGACTAACTAACTTTTATAACCACTTGAAGTTGACAAACAATTAATAAATAGTTGGATAAACCATATTATCAAAACATAATAATAGGACATTGTACACTAACTACATCATCCCCCATCAAAAGAGAATGCCATCTACTAGATGACAGAAAAAAACTAAAAAAGTAAACATCAAGGAATATTAGGTAAGGTTTTCCGCATTGGTGATGACATTGTAGAGAAGAAGAACCTATAGGCAAACCTGGAAACATAGTTTGTAGACTCAGACTTGAAGAGTACTTGGGAAAACTTGCCAAATCAAATGAGTTTGGTGGGGGTCTAGGGGCAATGCTCATGGCAGCATGTTTTTAGAGTGTTTAACCAACTTATGCCAGTATGCGAATAATGCTTATGACCAACCAACCAAGGGACCCAATCTAATTGCATGTTGGAGGTTGAGAATGTTGCGCCCAATTGATCATTGAACCTTGATACTATTGCAAATTTGTAGGCACTTTAGAAGCATTTTAATCATGAAATTAGTGTTTAGTATCCCCATATTCTAGGAATGCACTTTCATCTAGTTTACCAATCTGCACGAGGAATTCCTTGTTTCTGCCAAAGTCAAGTACCAACTATGATTTCTTTAGTCAAACTCTGAGAACAAACCCAATTTTGTTTGAGGCTGAAGAGCATTCAATTATATTGAGAGGAGGGAAGGGTGAATCGGTATAACAACAATCTTTTAATTTTCAAATCTTAAACAACCATAGTAGTAATACTTCACAATTTAATCATCCACAACAATAACACACATGCAAGATCTAGCTATAAGGAACACAAGACAAACACATGATTTATGTGGAAACCCTTGTGGGAGAAAACCATGAAAAAATATTGCTTATATAGATATTCTTGTAGGCACTAACCTACTTCCTTTACAAAGCTTCTTCCGTAGGCACCAACCCACAAGAGACACCAATCCCCACAAATGAGCACCAACTCAGCAAGAGACACCAATCTCTTCTAATGAGAGGCACCGACCTCCTAATGAACAATATAATAATTTATTTGAAACTCCTTCTTGGATGTGCTCTAAATCACCTTCATAAATCTGCTCATTACTTCATCAAAATCTGCCTTTAGAATCTCTTAAAACTTCTTCATAATTTTTGCTATAAACCTGTAATAAATCTGCTCATATGTCTCAAAATTCTGCTTATGTGTTCAAAAATCTGCACTTATATGCCTTTTAAATTCACTCTTTATACAAATGATATTCAATGAATCGCTTGCTTTCAAATGGACTCCACAATCTCCTTAAATATTTTCACCAAGGGGGGCGATTGATCAAGCAACATGTTTGTTCAAAATGGATGCAACCTTCTCTTTAATATGCATCCTTTCACTTCTCTTTTGGGCGTTCCAATAGGGGTAGGCCCCTATATGTTATTTAATATTTTTTATTTTCAAAAATAAATCCCCAAAAATGGGGTGCACCACTTAGGAGAGTAGGCCCTCTTTATAAAAAAACAATTTTCAAGTTTTATTTATTTAATGAGGGTGCCTAGAGTCTAAGGGTTGGCCCTTAGTAACAATATATTTTATTTTATTTTCTTGCACCTCCAATCTTGGTCTTCGAACACCTTTGACATCAATGACAACAATTTCCAACAGAGGCAAAATGACATTCCACTAGGTTGTACAACGAATGATGGAGGTATAAACCATGTGGTGGGGAAAGTTAATTGGGGCCATACATCGACTGTAATTACAAAATCCCTTCGTCATTTGCTTCCATTGGACTTTGATCTTACTTCTTCGTCCGTTCTTCTTTGGAGTCTAAATCTTACGAATTTGACGAAGTTGCTTCCTCATTGATTGCATGGTTCGTCAAATTTGTTATATACTTTTGACTAGGGCCATACATCGACTGTAATTGCAAAATCCCTTTGTCATTTGGTTCCATTGGACTTTGATCTTACTTCTTCGTCCATTCTTTGAAATGTGCTAACCAATTTTTTTTTTCAATTTTAACATATTAATTTCACCCGTTAACGTTAGTGAAATCATAAACCAACTGAAGGGAACCCTTTCTCTTTCTGGTCAACCCAGATCCCAGTATGGGCAAGGTGAGAGCATACTCGAAAGGGGATTGTTAGCATAAAACTGAAATTGCTGGAAAGTATAATGAGAGGAAATAACAATCAACTCAACCACTTATTTAGAGGGAGGACTGGAGATAGACATCACATTGCTGAAAGTGACAATCAACTCAACCACTTATTCAACGGGAGGACTGGAAATAGAAATTACAATGTTGAAAGTAAATATGCAACTCAACCACTTATTCAGCAGGAGTATGTTGACGGCTCAGTCGATCAGCAATATGTAAATGCAATACAATATAGACTGAGCATGACCAGTCTCTTCCATTAGCGTGGGAAAACAATGCAATAAGCAAAATAATAAAATACTATTGTTCAGCTTTACAATGATAGCGCTCCTGCCAATATCAATGTATTTTCAATGTCTCAATGCTGCAATTATAGAATGTCTCTCCTATCATCAAATGACTCAGCCACACTAAATCCCAACTCCAAAGACAAATTCTACAATTCTGACAGACCAACAACTGAAATGCACAAACCAACAACTAGACAACCCACTAAAATGCATAGAACTCACTCAAAACTCACCCAAAAGACACCAAACCAAAACCATAAGCTTTCTAGAGATAGGCGCCCAAATCCCAAGCAACAAACTGCAACCAAAACTCATGAATTATTTTTGCACGAACTCCAAAGCATTCCCAGCATGGTATGACCCTCAAGAAGGGTGATTCCTTCCTCAAAATTGACACACCTAATAATAAAATCTGAAATTCAACATAGAGGGGCGCCCAAGGCAGCAAAACTCATTTGTCAAATACCCATAACCAAATAAAATTCATCCTAAGACATATGAGCAAAAATGACAATCAGCTATACTAAACCAACAACTCCAAAAACTGACAGAAATGTAATAAAATCAACTACAATGTGCTCAATCTGCTCTCAAGGATTAAGAACAGCCATATCTCAACTAGTTTCTATCTTTCAAGCAAGAAGCTAAGCACTCAATCACCATTCCCTGAAGCACTCAATCACTATTCCGGCAACATAACTTTGCAGTAGACAAGAGATGATCCAAAAAGGAGCAAAGACCTCCATTTATAAGCTCTGAAAGAATCTCCAAAAGTCTCTAGAAGGTGCGCCCAAACCAAGAAGTCAACCAATTCAAATTCCAAGTTGACTCACTCAACCTCCAGAAGTTGGCGTCCCAAAAGTGAATGAAATAATCCATTTTTAATAAACATAATATCTCCTCAAAGTGGCGTCCAATTCTCAAGGCATTATTTTTTCGCTTTAGAAAATTAATCCCCTTGAGGAGGCGTCCACCCTTCTAGCCCCTTTTTTAAAACAACTTTAAGTTATGTCATTAGGCCAAGGGGTCAAATTGAAAACATAACATTAATAATATAAAATAACTTATACCTCCAATAAATGCACCATAATGCCAAAAATCCACATTACCAACTGAACCGCCAAAAGAGGAAAGCCAAATGTATTGTTGTCAACAGGACCACTGCCAGAAATAGAATTTACTAAAAATAGTAAATTCAGGAAGTTGCTTAGATCATTATGCATGCTATACCGTTGTGAAGCTTTCCGAAAACCCATAAAGAATCCGCGATCCAAACTCCAAGATTCCAAGAGCAAGCTTCAGAAAATGCTAAAACCTCCTCCTAGAAGATAGGAAACCCTAATTTCCACTTCCAAGCAGCCTACGGGTCTCCAGAATAGGCTAACGGCCAACTGCTAGATCATTGTTGAGAAGGGGACATTACATTCTTCTTTGGAGTCTAAATCTTACAAATTTGAGGAAGTTGCTTCCTCATTGATTGCATAATTCGTCAAATTGGTTATATACTTTTGACCCTCATTCTCAATGGAGATTGTATTCTTTTTCTAATTGTGGTTAGCCTTGGTTGCTACCAGCCAACCTCGACCCAACAATGTGTCGTATGCTTTTTTTAGTAATGAAATGACCACAAAATTCAAGAAAAATGCTTGGGTTTCGATAATTACTTTGGCCTATTAAAAATCCAAGTACCTTAGTGCCTTTTTGATCTGCACATACCAATTGAAAAGTTGGGGGCCAAATGGTTGGCTTGCCCAAACTTCAAGCATTTTTCGGAAGTACATTCACACCAGACCTGCCATCAACAATTGTATTGGTGAGATTCCTTCCAAGGATCTCCATATTCACCATTGCTAGGTTTCTTTGTTGTGTTAACTATCAGTAACATTGGGTTGATCACTTAGCCGCTTGATAATTGAGGTTCGATTATTGGACCTTCATTCTCTCCAGATTTCAAATGGGTTTTAGCATGCACTGTCTCATTGTTCCGCAGTATAATAGCATTTCGAAGTTTAGGAATACTTTGTAATAAATCCACTACTTTAATTTGTTGATGATTATAGTGGCGGGAAATATTTTCCCTAAATAAAAATTAAATAATTAAACATCTAAGGCAGGTCGGCCTTCACCAATTTCAATAATATATATTTTTCTAGGGCCGACCTAGTGAGGAGGCTGCCCTAGACTCCTATATAAGCAAGGTGTTTGCTTGCTCATTTACATACAATCTCATTATCTCATTTCAAGTTCACATTTCCAGCAGAAGTTCGCCCTCCAGCAGTAGATCGCCATTCTCATAGCAGCAGATCAAATTTATTGTGAAGCATATTTATGTGTATTATTGCCCCAAGGAGAGGCATCATTATTTATTGTATTCGACCTTGTGTTGGGTCTGATTTGTAAGCAGATTTCTGCTCTTATTCTTGCAATATATAAGAGATATATTTTGCTGGGTTTTTCTCCCTCGAGGAGGGTTTTCCCAGGGTATATTGCTGTGTTCTTTGATCTGTGTGTTGCATTTCTGCTTATTTCATTTCTGATCTTAAAAACTAACATAATTGGTATGGTAATTTGAAGTACTTGCCTTATAATATTTGTATTGAATTGCAATTGATTTGTTACGGTGCTTGCATTTGCATTTGAGTGGTGTTGTTTGTTAGCCATGGCATTCTCGACTTCGGCCCTTGCTTCACAAAGTCTTTCTTTTTTTGTACGTGGGTCCAAGTATAGAACCGTCTTTGCTTGGGCTCAAGCAATGACCAATACTTCATTATGCCTTACCTCAATCATATTGACAATGGCCTTTTGCTTTGGACATCCGGTGTCTTCATGGTCTTTAGGTCCACACCATTTGCACAATAGTTACAATTTGTTTTACTTGTGTTAGTAGTCTCTCTCAAAGTGTCCCCATTCATTACATTGTTAGCATTGTATGATCGAATGTCCTTTGGGGTTGTATTGTATTTGATTTTGACCTCATCTTTGATTTCGACAATTGTCTAGACATGCGTTCTGTGGATTTGGTGGAGTGGACTGCTCTCCCTGTGTAAAGAGTACTTGTGTACTCCTAGTCTTCAAATTATTTGGGCACTCTTTTATTGAATGATCCATAACTTGGAAAATCTCACAAAACATTTTTCAAGGATAGTTACCTTTAGTGCAACCTTCACTTTTGCATTTAGTACACCATAGTTCATTAATTTGTTTGCTGGTTTCTTTCTTTGCCTTCAATGCTTTCATTATCTGGAGCATGTCCTTGTGGAGCGCTTGTACTATTCCTGATTCATAATCACCATTCTCATCCAAACTTCCGTCTTCCTCTATTTTTCTTTTACCACAGGAGGACATTTTGTTTTCTCTTTCTATGTCTATCGCTCAATTGTAGGCTTTTGCATAGGAAGAGGGTTGTAACACCCTATCAGATCTACAGTTTTAAAAATGTAACTACTACAGTTTTCAGCTGATATGTAACTAACTTGTCCCCATTCTAGGGTTTTTCAAAGCAATTTCGAACTGAAAAGAAAAACATATAAATCAATTACATCATATTCAATTCTTCTACTACATTTTAAAAATTCAGTTTCAACTGAAAGGGATCATCTAACTGTATTCACATAACCGAAAACACAGAAGATCAATAACTAACTAACTATCTATCATTCTAGGGTTCCCATTTGAACAAATTAACGAACTGCTGGAAGGAAATAACTTCTTTAATATTCATTAACTGATTTTCAGAATTCCCATTTCAGCTGAAGAAACAAATAACTGTCTAACTGATTTACTGCAGATTTTCACATATGATCAATTAACTAAAAAGGAAATAACAGTTTATTGCAGCATTGATAGTAAACTTAAATTGACAAATGCATGTACCTGGAAATATGAGAGAGAAAAGAATACCATTTGACATCATCATCATGCTAAATTGCTTGCACAACTTTATCATTGAGAGAAAGAGAAATATCAACAAGGGCTTTTCCGCCCAACCAAGACCTACTGGTCTCCCATGCTTCTTCCATTGAAGAAACCCGACCCTCCACGAGGTAGTCAATAAGGAATCATAGTTACCATCATGCCATTTTGAGCCTGGTGTCATGAACCTATATCGCTGGTCGATCCCTCCTCTCTAGGTACCTCCTAACCAAAAGGATCATTCTAACTAGAAGTATATCTGGTTCACGATAGTTGACTAATGCCTAACTGGCATCATACCTTGGCCAATGATTTCCATTAAATAAGCACGTAACTCTTGCAGTCAGCACTCTCACCCTTGCTTGACATGATAATACTTGGCTTAAGGTTTATTTACAAATCATAGTTTCAAATCACACTTCTTGATTTAAGATTAGTCTGGTTACTTAGGCAATTTAAGAGAGTGAGAGAGTAGTCTCGCTATCATTTGCAACTAAAGAATAATTTGTTTGCTTTAAACATATTAAGTGAAGAAGTAAAGGACTTGACTCCCGTAAAGGATTCTCTAGATTTAACAAACTTGGATTGGAGAGAGCGACCTAGTTCCAACTCAGATACTTAGAAACAAAGTGTAAAGATCACTAGCTTGAATTCACTAAAGACTGTCCTCAGTTCAGATTTAGTTCACAATCTTTTCCCTTAAATTTAAGGTTAGCTCATTACTTAAACAAGAAGGAAGAGTTGTTCTTGGATCATTATCATCTCTTCTTTTGAAGGAATATTCAGCTTACTTTACACATATACAGAGAGTTGGAAGTAGACGTGTTACCCTTATAGGACTTTGCGTATTAAAAGGACTCGATGGGAAAAGAAAAGTATAGCATGATTCCATCTCAGCCGCTTATGACACAGAGAATTAAAAAAAAATCTATGGCTTACACAAAATATTGAATAGTTTCTATGAAATTGGTGAGAGGCCAAACAAACTCTCAGGTTCAAAAATTGTTAACGGACAGCATATGCGAATTCTATTAAAATAACTGAACAGATTAATGACGGAAAGGAAGGAATCAATTATCAGACTAAATCAAAAGATAATCAAAGTACTGATTCAATAAAATTTTATCCTGATAAAGAAATTCAATGAACTTGCTTCCCTAGCATGGAGATATCAGAACGATTAAAGAACTGATTGAAGCTATGTTTAACAATTAATAGTCTCCATTACTTGCCTGTTTGATGTGGGTCTTAAGCTCGAAGGAGATACTCTGATCTCTTCTTAGGAAACTAAATTGAGGCAACAAGACAATTCCCGTCCCTTCTGGCTTGAGAAAAGTTTAGAGACAGCCACACATAAACTAATATTTATAGAGAATCTGGAACTCGTACGCTAGACCAAGCTTTCCCGTAAGCTCGATAGAGGAAATTAAAATATCCAAGAATGCCACTGTCCACAAACGAAGAAATCACAAAAGGTGAGATAACTGCACCAATTAAATTACGCTGCCCTTGAGTTTTCCCTACGCCCAACCCAACAAACCTAGCTAATGGAGACAAGGAGAGTGCGTTGACCAGAGGTAAGTCTCAGAATGAAAAAAGATGCCCCATTTGAATGAGAGCCCCCCCAAAATAAAACATTTCAATAATAGATCAAGTGTGTGTAAAAAGAGCCAAGAACCTACTCAATGGAAAGAGTAACCCCCCACGAAGGAGCGGGCACGATGCATGTAACGTCCATGCATGCCAAGATCGGTATTCTTTCTTGGCGGACAAGGGTGACGGATGAGATTAAGCCATATTTAAATATTTTACAAAATAAACAAGGCATGAACTCCCTTAGAATAAAAAGTGGCCAAAGAATAAGCTTAGTTAATTAAACTTCATTTTATTATTATTCAAATGCTTAATTAATTAAATGGAATTTTTAGCCAAAGTAATGACTTAATTGAAGTCTTCTTACACCGACTCATGTCATGATGATGATTTTGATCCCGTATTGGCTACATCCTCTCCTTGTTGATATTTCCCTTTCCCTCAGATAGTTGACTATCCTGCATCCACTTGCCAAAGAAAATTAGGGTTAGATAGTTCTTGACAAATCCATATATATATTAAATATAACTCATGAACCTTTCCATTTATGTTTATATAAGAAAATCATTCATACTGCAATTACAACATAGAATTTAAAATTCTTTTCCGCAATTCACATTCACATGAAAGGTAGTTATTACAACTAGTAATTTATATTGACATAATCTTACTCACAACATAAGGGATGTAACAAGGGTGGTACTACCTTCATCTTTTTTCTTAATGACCGATTTAGACCTTTGATGAACCATCTTTTCTTGAGATCGTTAGCTGGTTCATTTTTTAACTTTACAAGCAATTCTTTAAGTCTACGATTTTGAGCTCGTATATTTTTGTGCTTACCTTGTCTTGTATTTTAAATTTTTGCTACTGTTTCATTATCATCACAAAGCAACTTGAGCTCTTTTTCAAAAGCCTTATTTAATCTCTCCCACTTGTTGCAAGAGGCTTGGTCAATTACTTTATACTAGTCAATTGCTACACCTCGCAAGGTGCTTAAAAAACACCGTAACCAAATTGTCTTATCATCTTGCCCATTTGCTATCCAAATTGTTTCACAAGTCTTATAGTGCCTCATAGGATCCTTTGATCCATTGTCTATAAAGTTGGGTAACTTTTTCTTTTCTAAGCTAAGGCTTACCATGGTTTTGTTTTGATGCAAACCTAACACTTGTAACCTGGTTGCTAGGGAGTTTTAATTTGGACATTCCCATGCTTTCCTCACAGTCTTGACCACATAAGTATCCTCTATTCTTCCCTCAACTTTAGCATTCCACACACTTGTTTTGCCTTCAACTTTTCTTTTATACACTTGGCTCGTCTTCTTTCCTTCGATTGACTACCTTTTGATGCCTTCAAGGTTACTTTTGTACGATTCTATGAATGAATCTAACTCGGTCTCCCAGCTTGCCTTGTTTAGAGAAGGTTGTCTTGATTTTTCTACCTTTTTTGAAAGATCGACCCATGCTTTGTTAGGTAGTGGTAAGTGCTTGTCTATCTCCTCCCACTGTCCCTTCGTATGTTGTCTTGTATTGGAAATGTTTTTGTTTCTTCGACTATGGCTTTGACTTCAACTCACACTCCGACTTTGACTTCTTTCTCAGGATGGCATTTGACTTTGAACTTGTATTGTTGGGGTTTCTTAGGTTATTTCTCATATTCTTCTTCTTCATTCTCTTTGCTCTATGATCCTTAAATATTGTAATGTCCCACACCTGATTTTTTTTGGTTTGGTGAAACAACCAAATAGGACAGCAGATATTACATACCATAACACTCGTATTTCAACTCATAAATGATACCCACAATCTGATATGCATTATAGAGTTGGTAGAATGCTGAATACATTGAAATAAGATAATATCTCAAATACCTAGTTGAGCTAAATACTCAATGATCATGTTTTTGACATACCCATAAGCTGTATTGAGTTTGTAGGTCTTATACAAAGCTTGTATAGCAACATATGATGAGATTTACCAATATCTAATAGGGTGAACAACATTTATAACAATATTACAAGATACCCATATGAGTAAATCACATCAAAAAGGCAAACAACACATACCCATTTGCTAATATCAAGCACAGGTCTGAAAATTGATTACAACATCAAACTGAAGCTCCAAAAATGTGCCAACAAACCTTCCAAACCCTAGTTGTTCCACTCCAAACTATTAATCTTCAATAGTCCAATATGAAATGCCTCCAAATACACTAAGGGAATCTAACACCCTATGCGTTTGACCTCCAAATGCTCCACGTCCTGCTGTACCAGAATGTACGGCCTGCAAAGTGGCAAATCACTTCAAAGTGACGTTCAAACACTCCCAATTTTTGCACTTAACTCTTTAAAATATGCTCAGATATCTCTGTGGAATTATCATTCAAATAAACTCGATATTTGTCTTGGAAAATCTCTTCACGACAATCCTGTAACTATGCCAATAAGCTCAAGCGCAATTCTTGCAATGAGACTACCAACAACATTCAGCTTTGTGTGAAATCTGTATGATTCCACCAGTAATTCCTTTCCTGCACAAATTGAACTCTGGATGAGTTACACTGTAATAACCTAGATGGATCTTTCACCATCGTAGCTATTCTTCTCCAAGAGGGTTTTCATCCTCAAGAAGGCTGAGATGAACCAAGTTTAAATTTTTAATCTCCTAGAACCATGAGGGTTTCATCAAAGGAAAATATAATAATCTCCATGATCCAAATGAGCCCCTCAAATGCTTTTTTATACTTTTTCCGCCAAACTCTCCAAAAGCTTATATTTTTAAAATTCACTTTTTAATCAAAACTCCATTTGAGCTTCAAAAAGGACCTTTTAATTAAAATAATCATAGTTTGACATGAAGGTCCCTTTTTTATGCATCCATGATTTAAAATATTTCATCCTAGTTCCGATGAGCTATAACATTAAGGTGCTTTTAAAATATTTTAAATAATATTTAGCAACCTTCGTAAAATAATTAAAATAAAGCCATTAATACACCCATTTTGCGAAAACTGCTGGAATGCATTGGAAATGAAAACTGATTGCATTGGAGTGATCCTGATGAAGAATAATGATAAATGGAGCCAATCAACCAACTTACTATAAATAAACGCCCTCTCCAAGATTCTTGGAGAGCATACCAAAAGTCGAAAATCACCTCAGAAAGTGGCATATGAGTCCTTCAGATCATGTGAGCTCATTGGAATCTTCAAATAACTCCTCTGATAACGTTGACACACATCCACAAGGTTAGTGCCAACTACACCACAAGGGAACCTGAAAATGGGGAGATTATAGTCAAAGGCCTTACCACTACACCAAAAGACCGGTCTAGTAGTGAGGGCAACTACCCAGGGTGTTAAGGGTGAGGTTTGTGTCCCACCAGCCTCTGAGGTGAAATCATAGAAGCCACAAGCGCAGTGGACATGTGGCCGTGACAAACTTCTTCGTTCAATAACAAATACAAATATCCATGCATTGAATTGTGTGCTATCCATTTCTCTCAAACTCCGTACATTCATTTGTCTATATTTGGTATTAGAGCAAATGAAAAAACCTTAAGAAGGGTATGCTAATTCAAAATGAGGAAGCCCTTGAAGAGGGTACACTAAACCAGAGTGAGAAAGCATTAAGAGAGGGTACCAAAAAATGAATTAAATGGAAATGGAACCTTATGTGCATTTTATGAGTCACATTAAAAGTTTAATCAGTTTGAGCATACCTTAGTTATCACAAAATAAATGAAGCTAATGGAGCAAGGGATGGATTGCATCCATAGCTAAGGTCTTATTGAATGGGACAAGGGATATAATGTATCCATATCATTTGCACACTCATTGTATACTTTAATTTACTACATAATATAGGTAGTAGGCAATTGCTACTACCACAGTTTGGTTTTTCTTTCATGAGAGGGTTACTAAGATAAATATGTTCTCATTTCTTCTCTCCCTCTTGTTTTTGATTAGAGGTAAAAAACGGGTTTTGAAGGGGCCTGAAACCCTTTACAAAAAAAGATAGCTGAAGCAAAAGAGAATTACATCAAGCATGCAACAGCCAAACACTAGCACACCATCAACATATCAGAAGCCAAAAAGGAGGCACAATAGCAGCCCCACTACATGTTCTTCAAAATATCCGCAGTCTCCATGTCACACACCACAACCTTCTGGCCGTCATTGATAACTTCAGGCGCCTCAACAGCAGGAGCCGTAGCCTGTACCTTAATCTTGTTCCTCGTTCTGGCCCCAGGCCCACCCTCTTTTACCTTAGTAATCAAAACATTCATCCCCCCAGCAGCTTTCTCCACAAACACCTCTTCCTCTAGTAGCATACCACCAGCACCAGTAACCTCTCCTAGAGCAGAGCCCTTGCGTTTCTTGGCCATATCATAAGGGGTAGAGATGCCAACAAATTCAAGCATCACAACAGATTTTATCCCCTCCCCACCCTTCTCCAGTTTAGCATACATTTTTTCCATTTGATCCTCTAGGGTGAGGATTCTTTCCTCAAGGTTCTGTTTCATCTTAAGCATTTCATCAACAACAAGGCTGATTTTGCAAATAGAGTCTGCAATCTCCTCAGCAACTAACCTCCTTTTAGTCTGCTTTTCCAGGTCTCTCTTCTGCATATCAAGGTCCATTCCCGAAGACTCCACAACACCTTGCCTACTAGCCGCCTTCAGGGGAGAGGCAGCCTGCATCTCCGTCAACTAACAGGTAGACCTAACAGTAATTTTCTTATTACTACCCACCTCTAAGCCCTTCTTTGGCAGGGAGTCCAAACTAGGAGTCGGCGAGGAAGTATCCCCAACAACCTTTTCTTTGAGGCATGGAGTTTGCTTTTCAGTAGCAATTTCATCATTGCAAGTCTCATAACCCTTCTTTTTTCTGACACGACACTCTTTACCCGGACTTACCCACATTGGAGGGCTACGAGACCACCTCCATAGAAGCTTGAGAGTCCGGGACATAATTTGCGTCCTCCTTAGAAACAGACTCCTCTTCTAGAACGATTTTCCTCTTTTTCCCTTTTTTGCTAATTGGCTCCTCTTCAGAGGCAGTTTCATACTCCGCCGCCGCTTTCAATTGTTTACCCTTGGGAGTAGCAATCAGTTTAGACACCACAAAAGATTTAGCATATTCAAAGATTAACATAATAAGCCCCACATGCAGCATCGGGTTCTTGGGGTTCTTCTTGTGTTTCTTCAGACCACTTTCCAGCGAAGCTAACAGATAAAAAGGAAAATAAATTCTTTTTTTGTGGCGGAAATGGTTAAGAATCACAAAATGATAGGCGTTTACCGCAAAGTAATGACCCTCGAGGGTAATGTATCTCATGAGCTCCTTCACAACGTCCCCCCAGAGAGCCTTTAAGCGAGCCACGTTGGTATCCACCGCTCTTAGTCGTCTTCAAATCTTGTTCCTCAAACCCTTTGAAAAATATCTACATCGCAGCCTTTGACTCCTTTTTTTTTATCTCTGAACACCTTCTTACCATCAGTAGGAAGCCTCGTTATACTAGCAATGAAATCTTCATTAACATCAAACTCAGTTCCTCCGAGTTTCAAAACCCGATTATTCCAGGCCTTAACAAATTGAGCCGTATCCTGTGGATTGTTACCATGCAGTCTTTCCAAGTAAGGAGTGAGCTCGCCCTTCTCTAAAATACGCCAAACCTCATCCTCGCCCCTCACAGAATCACAAGAAAAGGGCTCCGCACGGTTCCTATCTCCTCCCATGGCTCCAAAATTTGCAGAGCTGAAAAGTTTTAGGACCTTGCAAGCAATAAGGAGAAACTTAGAGATAGAAAGCCCAACATTACCCACAATTCGTGTGGCATCGGGAATATGGCAAGAACAAATAATGAGCCTAGAACTTCGGCCCATACGAAAATCCAATAAGGTACTAAAAGCACGATACGGATCAGACACACCATCACTCCACATTATGGCAAGCCACGTGATACTAGTCATGTAGGCTCCAAGCCATAACAAATCATCATCCACGTTGGCAGTATTGAAAATCATGATTTGCACACACAATAGCCTCCGTAGGGAGGGGGTCGCTCACACCCCACTCCCTAATACCCCTAACACCAAGGTTTTCAAATACATTTGTTAGACTGTTGCCTTCTCTAAAAACATGAGATATGTAGAACTCATCAAAAGAATTAATAATTTCTATAGCATCCAATATCAAAGGTTGAATACTCCACGATGGGGGGGTAAGTTTTTTCAAATTGTTAATAATGTTGAGAGAGTCCCCCTCAAGCCATACTTTCCTATACCCTTTCATTTGTGCCATCTTCACGCCATGATAGGCAGCAGCTCTCTCCCTCTTGTTACTGCCATTTAATTTCTAATTAACTAGCCCAATGCAATTTGTTGTTTCATGATTTCTACAAGCTTAGGGTTGAGAAGTTACGAATCAAGTTGGTATCAAAACCAAGATTGCAAACCCTCAGCATTTGTGGAGCTGCACAAAGGATATTGCTGGATTTGCAAAAAGAAAAGTAGGGTGAGTTGATGTCACTTGTATGGGCATTTTATTGACATTCCAAATATTTCCATGAAGCAAGACAAATATTTGGGAGCATGCACAATATCATAGCCAAGTTGTAGCATGTTGTCTTCGATGGTGATGCAATTCACTGTAGCATGTAACAAAATTGTACTACTTGTGTGTAGCATGTAGGGGGGAATTTCTCTAATTATTTCTAACCCATAGAATCCATTGTAGCATGCTTTGAGCATCACAAGAGTTATAGCTATTGGAGTTGATACACATAGAGATCTCACAAATGTTGGAAATTTTCCCATCTCTCAAATGCAGACTTTTGTGGGGCCAAAAGCTCCTTCAAAAAGGAATGCGTGATTTAAATGGAACATAAGGATTGTAATAAACATACCTAGATATGTATTTTTGTGAATAGTAAATTGGATCTAGGAAAATTAAATGCATGTGTAGGTGTTGGACAGTAAAGGAGTAGGGAAAACACATATATATTGCAATTGTGGAAGAGTATTGTATCACATTTGTGGAAGTGTCCACTAACAGTATACTTGCCAAAACCTAGAATCTGAACTGAACAAGCGTTTGTACAATTTTTGGTGATGTTTGAGATTATTCTTGGGCTTGGGAGGTTTTTACCATCATAAGAAACTAAAAGTTGAATAGAGGCCTGTATTATTTTGTGTCCATTAACAGTATACTTGCCAAAACCTAGAATCTGAACTGAACAAGCGTTTGTACAATTTTTGGTGATGGTTGAGATTCTTCTTGGGCTTGGGAGGTTTTTACCATCATAAGAAACTAAAAGTTGAATAGAGGCCTGTATTATTTTGTGAAAGGCATGTGAGAACAATTGTGCCAAATTTGCTTTTTAAGCTAAGGAAATAATTAATAATCTAAGTTAAGTTGTCCATATAGATTATGCTATAACTTGGCAAAAAGGATGACTTATGTTTTATTATTAAAATAAAGATCCTAGAAGTGATATTAAAAATGTTTTTTAGAAAGAGGGCCTAAAGTGATGACAAAAAGGTGTCACTAGAACTAAGGGCCCACTTGAAATATTAAATAAAAAAGAAAAGGAAATTCTAAACACTTCTAGAAGGAGGCTTAAATTAGTAAATAAGAGATTATAAAAGGAGGTGCTAGGCTGGGGAAAAAATCGTTAAATGAGGGATTATAAAAGGAGGAGCTTGGCTGGGGAAAAAATCATTAAATAAGGGATTAGAAAAGGAGGAGCTTGGCTGGGGAAAAGATCATTTTGAACATTTTATCAAATTGATTTCTTGAATAGCTTGGACCTTGTGTTCATCTATTTGTTCTTGAGGACGAAAACCCTTGGTGTGTAGGTGATTGGAGGATGAAAACCCTTAGGTTTTCAGACATGTAAAGGACGGAAATCCTTTGTCTGAAGAGGTGATTCCACTCAGGAATCACATTGGTGCAATTTTGCATATTTTCTTATTTTTAGAGTTTAGGGTTTGCAGGTTTTTCAATCTGTTTTCAGAGTGAATTAGATTTTATTGTGTGTGTGGGGAGTTTGGGTTTCAGGGTTTTACGGGGGCATTGCCCATATTTTATGATGCAATATTAATCATGTGTTGGTGGTTCGATATCATTTTATGTTGTTCCTATTTCATGACATTGCTGTTACATCTATTGAAGCCGTACTATTTTAGCTGGCTGCCATACATATTTGAAGATTATTATGTTATTGCACCCTTTTCTATAAATCACAGTACTCAAAGGTATTTAATAACCTTGCTGTACCAGGTTATTAAGCTGATTTTGAGTCTTAAGCTGCTGTTCAGATTTTACCAGCCATACCATAGGGTGCCATACATTTTTTAATCTGTGGTTGAGTGGTTGCATGCTTTTGGAAGCTGCAATATAATATTAATTTGGGCGACTGTATAATTGGTAATTAGTCAAATTATTTGTGGAAACATTTTCAACTATGTTACTGTTGTATACCTCTTGAGTATTATATAAGGATATTGTTGAACCATGGTTTGCTGTCAATCAGGTATTCAGCAATCTTTCTGTATGTGGGTAATGGCTGATAATACTGTCACACTCGTGTGTGATTATATTCAGTTAGCTGCTAGGGGCACCAAGGATTATTTCTGAAAGTGATTATGCAGTTCATTAACAACAGATATTTTTGGGAATTGGTTGTATTTGAAATCTTTCCTTTATCATTATTGTGAGGCTGCTATTTCCAGTTGTTCTATATTCAAGTTGCAAGAAGGATCTTGATAGTGATGTTTTACATAAATTGGAAGGCTTTGCCACCAAGGCCTACAAAAAATCAGTACAGATTTGTTATTGCAAGCATTGTAACTGTGCCGCTTGCTGCCAAAAAGTGTGAAACATTGATTATTGCTCACATTCTAGTCATCGTATGCTTTCACC
The DNA here is from genome assembly GCA_007115665.2 of Sequoiadendron giganteum. Taxonomy (NCBI): domain Eukaryota; kingdom Viridiplantae; phylum Streptophyta; class Pinopsida; order Cupressales; family Cupressaceae; genus Sequoiadendron; species Sequoiadendron giganteum. Next base: position 21,795,453 of record CM021107.1, on the reverse strand, counting down.
TTGCCCGTCCCAGGATCTTGGTGATAAAATAGTTCTAGAATCTGTGCATGAATATTCGGCTTGGTCAAGTTTATAAAAAATATATAATTTGGGACATTACAATTTGTATGTGGGGCCTTCTAGGATTGATGGAGGAAAAAACAATTGTATGTTGTATCTTCTTTTTCTTCTATAATTAAGGAGAACAATCATGTGTTGTATTTCCAACATATGAGACACAGAAAGGAAAATGACATAGAAGCATCGGCAAACAATGGAGATATACAACTAATGGAAGCAAGGGATAGATTGCATCCGTAGCCAAGGTCTTATTAAATGGAGTAAGAGGCAGATTGTATCTGTATCATTTATGCACTCATTGTATATGGCATCAATGATGTGCCAAAAAGGCTTTTGTCACCGAAAATATTGCAAATTATTTTGAAATGATTAGAAAATTAACTAAAAACAAAAAGAAAACAGCAAGTAGATAATTCCCTTTATATATTAAAAATTGTTATTTAACTTGAGTAACTCTTCATTTCTTATGAACAAATCATAAACAATATTTCTTGTGATCTTCTCCTCTTCATTTTTTTGGAATATGGAGAGTCCATCTAGGCATTGCTCACAAATATTTGCTTGAGAGAATGAATTACAGCTACAATGCTCTACAAAGTGAAAGTGGGTGGCAAATCATGTCACACGTGGTCGTGCAAGCTCCTTGCCATTCATGTGATCTCTCATCAAAGGACCCACGTGTGGTTGTAGGTAAATTTGGTAATTTGTTTAGCATCTTCAACCACACTTTTGACCCATCCAATCTTCCCCATGTCCTCTAGCATCAAATCCAATAAATGTGTAGCACAAGAACTCCAAGAAATAGTGGGATGCCTCTCCATAATAAGTCTTGTTGTGGCTACATATGTTACTACGTTGTTTGTGACAATTTGGGCAACATTTTCAATCCCAACCTCCTAGATGACATCCAGTAGACTACACAAATTCTTAGCATTTTTGACTTCATGTGAGGCGTTTGCAGAGTTCAAGAACACCAATGTGCCACTAGAAAGTTAATGATAGTACTATTCTTTCCATTTGTTGATCTATCTAATAAGATGTTGTATCTCTTTCATTGCCATACTTTCTTTTGATCGTCAATCACAAGTTGTGTATTTTTGATAAGTTCTTTTAGCAATGGTTCACTCAAATCCTTAATTGTTGGAGTCTTAAACCTTTTTTTGGAAATTTTTCAATGCATATACTAATCCTTCCCAATATGGGCCATTCGCCACAATGAAGGGTATATTATTGTAGTGCCTAAGTTTACCATTTCCATTCTAGCCTCATGGTGTTTCTCTTTATTCCAAGCAACACCTTGAAGGTTGTGCTCTTGGAACATTGTGGGGAATAAAGAAATTGGGTGAAGGAGGAAGATGGCTAGAACTCTTAGGAGTGTTATTACTTAAGGAAAGTGGATGACAAATGCATGGAGCAATAAAAGAATCTGTAGATGAATTAGGATTGACATTCATCACTGCTGTTATTGCTTCCCTTGCCCTCTTCCTTTATACATTTTGGGATCAAAACTGGTAATTAGGGCATCCATTTCTCTACTAAGCTCATCAAGCACCTTATGAGATACCTTTCACATTGTGTCTAAGTATCCGAGCAAGGTGGTATTTTAACCTATCTATTCCTCCTATCATAGAATGTTGACAAAATTTATAGTGGATCTTGTCCTTGGTATTAGTTGGAAGGCCATGCTTCCATACAGGGTCTTTCTCGCTGCTGCCTTGCATTGGACTTACCATTGCTGATTTTAGCATTGAATTTTTTTTTAGTAAGGTTTCAAAAATAAATCTTTATGTCAAACATTTATAAGGTAAAATACAATCAAACACTACTCTATGATTGGTTTTTTGTGCATGTGACTGTTATCATTTGTACCTTGACTACCAATTTTTTTTAAAAACTCGGATTGTTTTTCAGCTATGGGGGAGTGTGAAAACCCTTGTAGTGTAAGGCAGCTATGGTTTGTGAATAAAGTGCAGAAGCTTGTAGAAAGGGTGCAGTAGAAGTAGCACTTACCCAAAGAAAATTATTGTATTATAAAGTTGTATAGTTTTTAGTTGCATAAAATTTAGGATTCGGATTTTTATTAAAAGTAAAATATTTTATTACTATAATGTTTCCTTTCTATGCATTTTTCCTAAAACATTTTAATAAGATTAAATTTTAAATTTTTATAAGCTTGAGTTAAAATGGTAATAATATAGTTGGAGACAATGTTGAACTTACTTTCTAGTCTATTAAGTGTATTGAACTTTAATTTCAATCTACTATGAAGGAAACCAATAATATGCTCTCTAAATTCAATAATATGTATGCTAGCTTACCCTAAGTTTTTGAGATGGGGACAAGAGGGGATGGGAGGATGAGTTTCGGGAATGGCTTTTTTCGGGCCATTTTTGGGGAGGGGAAGGCTATATAAACAATAGGGAAAATTTAAAATATATATGGAAATTTCAAATATTCATATGATAGCATTGATAAAGCATTCATCATATATATTATAGATCCTTAATACATAACATTTGTGTTGAATTGAGAGTTCACATGAGAGAGTCAAACAAATTAGATCCTTAATACATAACATTTGTGTTGAATTGAGAGTTCATATGAGAGAGTCAAACAAATTAGCAAATGTCAAAACTTAATTGCTTTCATAATTTATTGCCATTGTGCATGTGATATTAAAAAATAGTATACAAGTCACAACAAAATGCCCAAAGGCTGCAAGTTTCACTTTCAACTATAATATGAAAATTCAAATGCAAAGAAAGTATATTGTTGCCCCTAATTTGCATCTATAAACATTGCATCAAATTGGAGTTCTCCTCTGAGTCATTGCCACTGTGAGGGTCTACTTCATCCAATGGAATCCCAACCAATCCCTCTTGTGCCTCATCAATGGGTGGTGTCTTTGGGATCAACATCCCATCTTAAAGCTAGAGTTTGTTGATACTCTAGGGTTTGGCGATTCTGAAGTTGGAGAGCACTATGTATGGCCACTAGCTTCTTTGTTCATCTAGAGGTAAGCCTATTTCTCTTGAGGGGGTGGATAAAGTTGTATGTGGACCAATTCCTCTTTGCAACAGGCTGACAACCTATGAAAGGAGGCAAATGGCAAGTATCCTCAACTTTGGTGTATTCTTCCCATGCCATGTCTACCATTCAATAGGGTCTGCTTGAGCTAATGTAGCTCTATCTATCTTCACTTTTGATTTATTGAATGTTGGACCATGAAGATTTGTGAAGGCAAGCCATTGTGAGTGAAGTATTGTAGACTCGTCAATTGAATACATTTTTCGACAGGCCTTTGTTGACCCTGCTTTCACCTCTTCGTCATCACAAGAAGGTAGCCTTCCAACCTTTGGTGCATACCATTTGGGATTTATAGGAAAGGCTGCCATATGAAGCAGTGTGTTCATGTTGGAGTATGGATAGACACTGAGAGGGAGGGGGCGGGGGTGAATCAGTGTCTAAGCCTTTTTAAACTTCAACCAGACTTTTAATTCTGATATCCTTTTTATTCACAATAGAGCAAAGTAATCACTTTGAGAGCATTCATGAAAAGGGGTAAATAAAGATATGACAACATTAACTCAGTCCATTAGACAACTTATGCCAATATGATTTGAGTGAGATATCTTGCATTTGCCAAAACAATTGTGACTGACATTGTTTAACAATCAAAGCATGATGACAGTACAGGTGCAACTCATAAGACTGTGTAAATGAAGACCAACATTATTGAATCACTTCTTAACCAATTGATTTCAATGCAACTTTATAAGACACTGCAACAACAGTGCAGCAAAATGACACAAGATAGGTAATGAGACAACAAGAACCTTTAGCACATTATAACAATTCTTGAGCTATGAATCAAATGAATGCTTTTATGCTTTCTATTGAATCAAAATTTTCAACAATGATAGAACACTTGCGCAAGACATTTTGATATAACCATTTTCAGAGATGAAGAAACTAACATTCAACAATGTTCAGACTGATAAGAACAATCACTCACAAAATTATCACAAACTTGAAGCATTATCACATCAAAGCAATGAGACCATAAGACAAAGAATTTGTCGAGTGGAAAACCTCCTGGGGTAGAAAAACCACTCCTAAAAAGCTGCCTCACTAGCTTAACTTCAAAAACCACTACTTACAATGCCTTACTGCCAAACTTCAAAGCACCCACTCTAGGAGCACCAACCCCTTATACATTTAGGAACACTCATTCCAAGGAGCACCAACCCCTTCTACAAAATCAGAACAATAATAATATATCAGAGGATTTCTTTGTTTCCATACTTTAACACTCAAAATGCCTTACATTCCAATACCCCTAATATCCTAAAGGTTCACTTTTGAACTTTCAAAATACCAGACATATTAAATATAAAAGCTATCTCTCTGCATTATCTTTGTAGACTGACTATTACAATTTTTTTCACTTGTGCTCCAAAGAACAAGCACACAAAACAGTGATAAATCACTGTAGATATATCTTTTACAAAATACACAAAATCTGTCCAGTACCTTCACCAAAGGTTTCAAATAAGACAAAATCCCATGTCTGTTATGTTCTAGGAATATTGAATACAATAAAGTATGCACCAATCATTCTCATCTGTCTTTTTTGAAGTTCTTTTATCCAAAACAATACCCTTACAGATCTGTTTTCAAAACCCCATAATAAGTTACAGGTGGAAATAAAAATTTACTAGAGCACCTTTTTCTTTCACATATTTTTCAGGCTGATAAACGCAAAAGAATCTCACTGCAAGGGTTTGAAAATAATTTGTAATTGAACCCATATCTTCACCAAATACCAAAATAAACAATACTTTCAGAATACCCATGATGGGAAAAGAAATGTAACCGAAATCATAGCATGCCAATGCTGTCAGAGATACACAAGAACCCATCTATCCCTTTTCTAAATCAAGCAAAGAACCAACGATTTGCCCATTTAAAAAAATCTCTTCTAGTTGAGGAAAAAATACCTGATAATGAAGAGCGAAACCAAAGAACAAGAGAGCATGATAAGCTGTTTAGAAGAATCTACTAACATGTTGACGTGTGTTTTATGACAACACCAACACAAAATAAAATGTCCTCCAACAGTCACTCTATTCTCTCTTGATCAAAGTATCCCGCATGCTAAGATTGCGTGAAAGTTCATGTGTTCGACTCCAAGGTTTCTTTTATTGCGAATAGACTCAGTTGGTTGATGTGAATATGCTGGGTATTCCAAGGGGACTTACGTAATTGTTCAACTAAGTGAAGCAGATGAAAGATTTGACTATAATGCTTTGATATCTGAATCGACCGGGAAATGCTGAATTTAAAGGGATAAGGGGTAGGAATTCTATGATCTATTCCTAAGGGTGGAATGCGAGGATGGACTCCGACAATCTTCAAACCAAACTTTGTTTTGTCTCCCCTTTGAACAACTCTGACAAAGTTGGTGCAATCTTCAAAGGATGGATAAGATGTTCAAATTGTGGCCTAACATGTACACTTCGTCACAACGATGCAAGTGAACACACGAGTCACAACCGAAGTTAGGTACTGATATTCCAGTTGACCACGTAGGGCAGACTTACCGTCAGCAAGCCCGCCAGTGGTATGGATAAAGGAAGATTTGTTCAAACCAAACGCCACACTCCACAATTAACAACTATTTGCATAAAACAAAGTCTACTTTACTCTACTCTACTTGAATTGGAAAGATGAAAAAGTCTCGTCAACTGCTCACAACGAAAGAAAGAGTCACCAATCAATGAAAATCCTTATATTATGAGAGTCTTACACAACAACCTTTTACAAAAAACCTTCAAAGGGAAAGTTTTTCTTTCCTTTTCAAACTAAGCTAACTCCTAGCTCTACTCTCTAATTGCCTTCTCTACTATCAGCTCAACTCTATCTCTGATTTTTGTCTAACTCTATTATTTTACAAATGAGGGGGGATACCCCTTTTATATCAAGCCCAGTCCAGTGGATGGCTTAGATTCAAATACAATGGAAGGCCCAGATTGAGCCACCTAAGCCCTGATTAGGGTTCTAGCCCTAAAAATCGCCACTGAGAGGAGTGGGGCAATGAATGCGCTAAAGATTCTCCACTGCTCATCGTGAACCACTATCTATCATCAATGCACATCATCTCCTTCCAGAAGATCATCATCCAGAAGGGCGTTTCCTTTCTCCTTGTTGGCTGCAAACCTGATGAACCTGGCCAATATTGCCTCAACTTCCTGATCCGAAATGGGAGGAATGTGATCCAACTGGAACTCCAACACTGTGACCGTTTGCCCATGCCGGGCACAAGATTTCTTCCAGGCAATAAGGGCGTCCTGGTTGTTCTGAATAATACTAGAGAACGTAGAAGTGTTCTCGAAATCATCCTGTGTGAAGGTCTTCACCTCAGAAAAGAATGGTGTTAATCTATTCTTCAAACCATTTGCAGTCACCTCTTCAGGGGTCAACCTCCTGGCAAAGATTGCCTCCAACGTATTGAAGACTCCATCCAAAATATTTGTCATGGCCATTCTGACCCTAACAGAATCCGTCTGTGATGCATCGTAGAACCCTCGGCCTGTGACTACTGAAGAGTACCATTTGGCGAAGTCATATCTATCCCCCTCCTGAATCACACCTCCCTCAACCAAAATTTGTAGAGGTATGCTCATCAAAGCCCCCAAACGGAGAACAACTCTCGTTTGATAGATACGAGCCTCACCCCAAGCATGGTTAACTACATCCATCCTTGCCATAATATCGGAGGCTTGCCGATAGGCATGTGCAAGATCCTCCATAAACTTTTCTGTTTCAGCATGAACGTTGGCAACCCACTTGTTTGCTTGTTGTGCCATTCTTTTCAAATCCTCTAAGCCACTGATCGACTCCTTGGAGAATTTAGCTAGTAGCTCAATCGTCGGATTCTCTTGCCCACAAGGACGGGACAAGTGCTGCACATAACCAATCAGTGTCTTGTGCTCTACCTTCAATTTCTTATACTTGCCCTCAATATAGGACAATCTATCCTTGAGTGCTCGATAGGAATTATTGCACTCCTCAACCACTTGTGCTCTAGTAGGGCGACCAAGTTCCATGGTCGTAATCACATAGTTTTCTGGAACGGCCTCATCCCGATCACATTCCACCCTAGGCACTGCCACATGTAGTGTTCGAGAGCCATTCTCATCTGTTGAGATCTTAGAGAACTTCCTGGCCTTCTTCTTTGTTGGAGGTGCACTGATCCTTTGCAACAACTCCTCCATCTCAGCTGCAGGAGCGGTCTCATCTACAGGATCACGTCTCATCCTATCCCTTAGCCATTCTGGCACCTCCTGCCGCATATTTGATATAACAAAAGGTTGCTCAACCTCGGCCTCTATCTCATGAACTTCTTCCTTGCCTTCGTTCCGACGAGGCTCATCATCATTAATTGGCTTAGTATCTCCTGAGCTATGGGCATCCTGATTTGAAGTAGCATAGTCCTCGAGAGCTACCTCAATCTCCTGCTGAAACTGAGTATCAATGGCCGTCCCCTTAGCCATCTCTTGTTGATTTTCTTCCCAGGGCATGTTGATGCTCTGGCCAACTGATTCTCTGCGAGGTGGTTGACTTGCCACTGCACTGCCTGCTCTGCATGCAATCTTTCTCTCTGATCCGCAAATAGTGACACTTCCTGCATACTCGAAGAATATGCCCGAGATGGTGTATGCAAGGATTCCTCAACTCTCAGAGGTTCAGGTTGAACTGACTCTTTCCCTCTTGGCTCTAGAGTTTGATCAACCTGCCTTCTTTGTCTAGCTGCTGGCGATCTGTGATCTCCCATCAAATTGTATGTGAGGGGAATTGATCTTCCCTTAAGTCGGCTGACATGCCTCTCTACCCAACTCCGTGTGAATGTTAAGACTGGGATACAAAGTGTATCCAAGTCGGTTATCTCCGGCTTTGACCAATCCGGGAGTGGTAAAGGCGTATCCCTCACTGTCTCGTAATCAACCTGTACAACATTTATGTCTTCTTCGATTTGATCTGGCATTGGGACAATCTCGCACTCCCTGGTCATCACCAACGGTATCTGAGAAAACATTCTCCTCCTAATCTCGATCTCATCCACTGCACTTGCCCAAAAGTCTTCAATCTGCGCCTTGTGCCTGAACTCTTCGGACAATATCCATCTGATGTTCCTGTGAGGATCGTAGTGCTGTCTACTGGTGTGGTAAGAAAGGTGGAAGAATTGGAGCTCGTTCTCTGCCTCCCTTGCTGCTTGTAGTGATGGGCAGATTTTGTCAGAATTCCCCATGGTAATTGGGAATCCAAGTCCACTCTTCTTCTTCTTCTTTTGAATCTTATCATTGGCAATGAGTTGCCTAGATATCTCCAACATCACTATTCTGTTCGTGGGATACCGGGGCAATCTATAAGGATAAGAGGAAAATGCTTGCAGCCTTATGTAGGTAAACTTTGGAAATTGGATAAACCAACACCCGAACTTCTCAATCAGCTCCTGTGCTTCCCTAGATATTTTGTGGTAGGTCCTTTGCTGCAAGGTCCTCGTTATGTGCATGGTGAAGGCATCATTGACCCTTTTGTAGTTGGTGGTGCTTGTCAAATTCAACTATGGACAAGCCTCATGTATTTTGAATTGATGGGAGCCACACCCAATTGGTTCTTTGTAAGAAATTCCCTTATACTTCGTCATTCGGGCCAGCATGTAGACAATGTAAGAGCTCATGTAAAATGTTTTTGTTCTCCTCACACCACGGAGTTGCTCATGTATGTTGTCATCACTGATCATCAGTGCCCAGTCCACGTAATCTTTGCCTTCCAGCACCAAGTTGACATAATAAAACATCCAAGGTTCAAAGATGAACGCTTGGGGGCATCCTCCAACTCTGCTCAACATCATTATCAAATCACAAAACTCTTGCCTCAAATCCTCTGAGATTATCTGTTTGGGCAATTTTGTTCGAGTTGGCTTGGGTTTGTTCATCCACTTGGTATTTATCAAATCAGCACACCGGTCAAACATGGATGAGTACATCTTTTCAACCCTTTCCCTTGTTTTATAAATCATCTTCTCATGGACTGGTATTCTGAATGCTTCTCCGATTGCTTCTGGTGTCAGGTTAGCCAATATCTTGCCATCTGGCGAAATGACAGTCCTCTGCTTTGTGTTGTAGAAGTTGGCGCATTCCATGATTAGCTCTGGACACCGGATAGTTGGCGGAAAGCTAGCAGCTGCATACAGTCCACTCCTAACAATATTATGTGAATTTACTGATGGGTGATGGCCTCCAGTCCTCATTATCCTCCTCCTGAATGCCTCCAGGTTGAACGAGCCCAAGTTTGTGTCAGCCAGCTTGCCCAACTTTGAAGAGAATTTTGATTCTGGCAAGAAGGACTTGCTCAATTTCTTAATCACTGCTTGTCTCGATGTGTTTGCCCTTGTGGATTCAGCGTGGTTCCCTCTGCTTGCAGCTCTTTTGCTTGATTCGGCCATTCTGCAAGGAACAAAAGTCATTAGAAAACAAGATTTTATAATAATAAAATATCACTTTTGAGGGTGCCAGCAGATTTTTAAATAAAAAGGCTGCAACACTTTGCCACTTTCAGCTGTAAACCTCAACTACGCCTGTCCACTTCAAGGTTTTAGAAGTTTCTCTACTTGCAACAACACAATGTCAGATGCTGGGAGATGTTTGCAGCAATTCGCCCTTAGCAGATTTGAAACTTCTTCTTCAAGTTCGTACTTTCTTCCTAACTTCGCACTTTTAGCAACTTACTTTCTCCTCTTGAATTCGTACTTCACACTTTACTTCTCAACAACTAGAAAGTTTCTCTTTGCAAACTTGTACCTCCTAGCAAATCTCCACCTTTGCTTAAATTCGGATTTCTTCAGCAACTTGTGACTGGGGACTTGGGAGTTTGCGCTTCAGCAGCTTCAACCTTCAAATTTTGCAAAGCCACGCCTCTGTCAATTCAACCTCTTGCAAACTCGCACCTCTCAGCAACTTCAAGCTTCTTCACAATTTCAAATTCCTTAGCAACTTGAGAATTTTCTTCACAAATGGGTACTTCAGCCTCAGAGAGTGCTTTGCATTCAACAACTTGTGAGAGATATGAAAAAGACTTAGAATATTATAGCCAGGTCGAAATCCAGGAGAGGCTATACTTAGCATATTTTTGAATTCCATTTTCCCCCCTTTTGGCCAGTTGCAATACTTGTCATCTGGAGCATCGGAATCTTGGACTTCTAGAACTTCGAAATTTCATCACTCTTGCACAAGCTTGCTTCATCATATTTGCTTGTTTAAAATATTAAATCAATCACCTCTTTGAACAGTTTTAAATTTATCTGGCTAAGTCATTTTTCTTTGTTCCAACAAAATTACTTCATTCATCCAGTTTGATCCTCAAGAAAAACATATTTCGTGAAGGGATATTCTACATTTGCCTTAGAGAAATTTCTTGAATTTGCCTTAGGAAATTATCAAAACAGGCACCGGGCAAAATTCTCTGTTAAAATGACATGAGCGAGGTGTGGAGTAAGTTTAAATCATCTCTGAATTGCAAACGTTCAATACCCAGAAGAAAACTCCCTTTAGAACTCGTCGTTTCCATGTGTATCCGGATGAAGGGGTACATTTAATTATTATTATTTTGAAAAAATAATAAAATTGCTAAGGTTCATTCATTTTCACTCGAGACGTCTTTCACACCTGCAATCTTCAATTTTCTCTACCTTGGCACCTTATGTGATTTTACTAGAAGAAATCTTGACTGGCTCTGGGCACACTTCACACTTGTTCTTGAAAATCCCCAACTTCATCCCTGCCTTAGGCGTATTTCTCACCCTTAGAAAATAATTAGAATTTTAAATCACCCATGAGGGGCGCATTTGAGGGTGTGAGCTTCCACTTCATCCATTTTATCTCTCCACGCCTTAGCAATTTTTTTGCCTTTGCCTTAGGAAAAATTCCTAGGAAAACAAAATTCATTTTTAAATTACCCATGAAGGGCGCATTTCACCTCATGTATCAACCTTTGCCTTCACCCCTTAGGCATTTTCACGCCTAGAAGCTAACACTTTACCCTTTTCATCTCACAAGCAAGGGCGCATTTCATGTATACCACTTCCATTCCTAGGCGCATTTGAGGGGTGGTGAAGGAACTTCCACGCCCTTGTGACTTCTCACCTCCCCTTTATCCTGTTGTGGGCGCAAATGGCATGTGAAGAGGGAACATGTAGGTGCATTTCACCCATAGTGAGGAAACTTTCTTTTACCTTAGCGCATTTTATCTCTTACCTTCCAACGTTTTTACCTCATGTGGCCACCTTGGGTGCATTTGCCATGGGTAGGAGGAACTTGTGGGCCCATTTGCCATGGGTAGGAGGAATTTCCCACGCCTTTGATGACCTTTCATCTCCCTTGGGCGCATTTTAGTATGGCCCCTTCCACTTTTGAGCGCATTTAGCCTAGTGTGAGGGAAATTTCATTGCAACTTGGGTGCATTTGAAGTGTTCTACTTCCAAGTGATGGCGCATTTAGGGGGGTGGGGAGGAATTTCCACGCCTTAGTGACTCTTCACCTCCCTTGGGTGCCTTTTGGCCTGTGGACTTCCATTTCCAAGCGCATTTCTTCATGTCTTGGGCGCATTTCTCATATGAAGGAGGAATTTTCAAGTACTTAGAGATTTTCAACCCCTTTACTCCTTCTGGGCGCACTTCATGTGTCTTCATGCCAGTCATTACTTATAAATCTCCAACGCCCTAGCCATGCCTTGGCTTTCTATTTTTAGCAAATTAAGAGAAATTAGGGTTTCCTTGCATTTCATCTGTTCTGAGCTAGAGCAAGCGTAGCTGTGCTTCCATTGACTTTGCCACCTTATTTATACCTTCTGTCCACCCTGGTATGCTATTTTTAGCAAACCCTAGAATTGATTGATCTTTGTATCTCTGCTAGGCCTGAAATTAGCTCCAATTGTCCTTGATGCTGTGAGTGACCTGTTCACACTCGTCTCTGGCACAGTACGTGCTATTTATAGCCATGAGATGACTTACTAAAAATAGTAAGTATTCAAATTATGCTCAAATTTTGCCAGTAGGCAGCTTGAAAGATGCTGATCATGGTGGCATGCTTCGTTTTGACATCTCTGCATTTCATTCCATCTATTTTTAGGCATAGTAGTGGAAGCCCTAATCTGACTTGCATGCGCTCCGGACTGCTTCCGCTTCCCTTGATTTCTGCTGCTTGTCATTTTGCTTGCTGGACTGAAGTGTCGGGTAGCTGTTGGACTGAAGTGCTATTTATAGTAAGTGTCCGGAAAGCAGTCTATCTGATGTCAGATGAGTTTGCATGTCATAGTGCCCGTGGGATCTCAAAAAACCCAGAAAAACCCAGAAAACTGGTCAACATGTGGGCACTGGCTAAAAATAGCAAGTCCCTGAAAACTTATCCATTCTGCTTGCATGTCACATCACTGCAAAGCTCTCGTAAAACCCATAAAGAATTTCCGGACATGCACTGAAAATTACTGCATGCAAACCCTAAAAATAGTCTCGGAAGTCTGTATTGTTGAAAGTCATTATCTCGGTTTGCATGTTATACCATTGCGAAGGTCTTGAAAAACCCAGATCCATTCTCCAATCATGTATTGGGAAATCATATGTTTAAACCCTGAAAATAGCCTCTGAAGGCTGAACTGCTAAAAATAGCCAGTTGTCTAAATCTGTTCAGATTTCATGTGTAGGCACCCTGAAGCTGCCTAGATGTGCCAAAGTAGTTAGAACCCCTAAATCTTAAGGAAAAGACCTCATAGTAAGTGTCCAGAAAGCGGTCTATCTAATGTCAAATGAGTTTGCATGTCATAGTGCTCGTGGGATCTCAAAAAACCCAAAAAAACCCAGAAAACTGGTCAACATGTGGGCACTGGCTAAAAATAGTAAGTCCCTGAAAACTGATCCATTCTACTTGCATGTCACATCACTGCAAAGCTCTCGTAAAACCCATAAAGAATTTCCGGACATGCACTGAAAATTACTACATGCAAACCCTAAAAATAGCCTCGGAAGTCTGTATCGTTGAAAGTCATTATCTCGGTTTGCATGTTATACCATTGCGAAGGTCTTGAAAAACCCAGATCCATTCTCCAATCATGTATTGGGAAATCATATGTTTAAACCCTGAAAATAACCTCTGAAGGCTGAACTGCTAAAAATAGCCAGTTGTCTAAATCTGTTCAGATTTCATGTGTAGGCACCTTGAAGCTGCCTAGATGTGCCAAAGTAGTTAGAACCCCTAAATCTTGAGGAAAAGACCTCATATTAGGTACTTACTAAAAATAGTAAGTTGTCAGATTTCAGTAAGATTTCAGTGGGATCCTGTCTTTAGCCTCCTGACTGTACTGTTGCACTCAGATTTTACCTTGATAACTCCATTTGACCTCAAACAAGCCTGAAGGATAGAAACCCTAATTTCACAGACTTAGCTAACATTTCAACTTAGGTCAAATGACGGGACCCTCCCCAGAAGGACAAAAGATCAGAGACAGAGAACCAAAGCCAAAAGATCAGAATGGAGCAAAAATTAGGGGGTCCCCATCCTGGATGGGGTGATGTGTGAAAAGGTCACAACATAACCCAACAAAGTAACGCCTTCAAATCTCCTTGCAGATTCGAGCTTTCAGCCAACGAAAAACATCAAACTGAGCAATCATACCTTTCATGCTTAAACACAAAGATTGCATTCTGTCAAAACCGTTTTAGCTAGCAAAACCAACGAAGAGCAAGAGTTACATTGACTCCATGGCGGTGGTTAGGGTTCTGAACACTAGCAATGAGAAAACCAAAAAGAACTTGCCCTAGCTTCCATTCATTCCAAGGCTTTCGATGCCTTTCCAAAATGAAATGAATTTTGAAGTCCGAAAGACTAAGTCATATGAAATAAACAAAAATCATAATGATTTTAGATCCGCTGTCTTATACCTTTTACCACAAATGCCAACATTATCATTACCTCCAAAATTTGCATACAAACCGTCGAATGATATTACCACCCAATAAACATTAAATCAAGACAAAGATTCTCATGTTGCCGACATAGAATATGTAAAATGATGAAATATAGTGGCCGATCCAAAAATCAATATGACTTTAATCAAAGTCATTTACCATTTCAATAAAGCCTGATAACATTGCAAGTTAGCCTTTTTAAAAATAATGCCCAAATCAACATTACCTTTATGATGCTGATTATCATAACTTCCAAACCAATTTGACTTTTTCATAATGCCTTTGAGCCACAAAGTGACTTTTACCAAGTCACATGAATTTAAACATATGATATAGCAATGATGCCAAAACAATGACTATGAACTTTTTAGAACTATGTGAGTCAATAACCATAATGCCCGAAACCTTTGACAAGGTAATTGCTAGCAATGCACTATATAATCAATGAGCCAATTTTGTGAAAACACACTAAGTACCAATGGTGAAGTCACAAGAGCAAACCAACTCCTCATAAGTATTGTCAAGACAATATGTCATGCTGAAACACTTTTTCTGTTTGAACCAAACTGAATATACTGCAACCTGATAAATATCAATGAAGCCAAGATCAAACTGAAAATAATATACCTGTCATGCAATAATGAAGAACCATCCTGATAACATGAAACCATTTGACAAATTGTAGCATGATCATGATCAACATTGTCAGTTCACTTAAAAAGCATAAACATCTGCAAAGGAAATATTTGAGATGAATAGATAAACATGAGTGAAGTAGCATCAAGATCTCGTAAATGAACCAACTGTAATCATCATGTATCAAAGCAAGCTGAAAGCTGAAACTGCATAACATGAGAAGACCATGTGAAGAAACTGAATATGAAGACAACTGAATATGAAGGGCATAAAGATCCTGAGAGTCCAAAATTGAAGCAGTCAAACCAAGAAACCCAAACCAAGTGGATTTGTGATCAAGGACAAACCATGATCACACTAGAGAATCAACAGTTCATGGTGTTACACCTCCGCATTACAATGGGTTTAATATGTTGCTCAGATAATCCCAAACTGGGATCCTTAACGAAAATTGTTTGCTTTATCTTTTCAAGCATGTTGTCAGATGTCTCATATATCTCTCCAAGACTAGGAGAGTCGGTATCAGCATATCTAATGACATTTACAACAAGTGAGGTGAAGGAGCAAACATATCTGCAAAATGTAAACAAAAATTTCAAAAAATTAATTGACAAGTTAGAAACTTTGAAAGTTGAAACATTGAACAATAAAATTGAAATATTAAAATCAGCAATTTAATATTTAATATTTAATAACATCAACAATTTATAAATAAAATCAGTAATGTCTTACCCCACAAGGATCTTTTATTTGATTGCTTTTCCTTCAACAGAGTTTGAATTAGGCCATTTATTGCACTCTAAAATCACCATCATCAATTGCAGAGGCTCATGCACCTCAAGCATCCTCTCTAACAAAATGTAGTAATTGGCATATCTTGTCTCCATAGGTTTGAGGAATTTCTTCTTTGAAAAAGTCCTGAAGAGAGCAAATGAAGTGTGGTGGTTGCAAATAAACATTTGAATATCTCTAGCTTCTGCCACCACTTGCTTCATCCAATCTATTTTCCCTATGTCTTTCAATGCATGAACACAACATAGGGTCCAAAAGATGTGCTTGTAAGCACCCTCCACCATCATACTAGCCAATTTGCATGCACATGCTGAATCAGTGACCACTTGTACAACGTTTGAGGCCCAAAACTTCTCTATGACCTTTTTCAAAATATTAAACTAGAAGTTTGCATCCTTACATTTCCTTGAACAATCAACAACTCTAAGAAAATAAGAGCTAGTTGTGTGTGTGACAATGATATTGATGAGTGGTTGACGCCTAATATAGGTCCACCTATCCATTATAGTTGAACAATCCGTCTTGATCCAAGTTTTCCTCCATTAGCAAACTAACCTTAGCATATTCTTTGTCTAGGAGGGTAGTACATGGTTTATAATATCTAGGGGGGACAAATAACGGACTAATAGATGCTACATCTTTGATCATTTGTTTGAAGTAAGAGGAATGGGCCACATAAAATGCGATGGCATGGGCATAATTTTTTTTGGCAATGAAAGACTCTATGCGTGCACATTGAACATGTTGTACCCAAACCAAATTTTTTGCTTCATTAAGGCATTTTTCTTAAAATGGTTTAAACCTTGTTAAAATGATGTCAAAACATAGTTTTTGGGCAAATCAAGTATGGGGTTTGAGTCAGTGTGATGTCAAGAAGATACTGGCAAAATTTGAAAACAATGAAAATTAGGGTTTCTAGACCCCTGTTTTTAGGCCAAAAAACCCTAAAAATTGGAACTTGTTAGAATTGACTGAAAATTGTTTTAATTGGATTATTTTACTTCCCGATTACAATGGTGAAGTCAAATTTAGTTAGAACTGATTTTAAGTCTGGTGGGTAGTTTTCGCTTTTTCAAGTGAAAAGTTATCTCCGAGGTCAACAATGGCAGATGGCCAGGTGCCAGGTGTCGAATTCTAAGCTTGAAATGCTCCAATGAAGTTTCTATGGCAAGATATGTCTGAAACGATGCTTCGTCTCGGAGGGGATTTTCGTCGAGAAGAAAATGTCAATTTTTTTTCTAACTCTGGAGCAAAAGCGCCCTTGTTAGCTGGGGGCGCCCTTGATTTTAGAGACTCAGATCAACTTTCTAAGATTTGTCACTTCCAAGAAGACTTCTCCGAAATCTTGTCAACTTCGCGATGAGCCTATTAGCAAGTTCGAAAGATATGTCTAGCACTTGAAACGGGAGATTGAACACGAAACGAGGGAGATAAAAAGATGACTAACACTGGAGTGAAAAGTGCGCCTCTTAGCCAAGGGCGCCCATCTTTTTGAAGCACTCGATGAATGTTTTTGATCAAACGCCACCCAGGATGTTTGTCTCAGACTTGATCTAGCTTCGCAACCATTCATTAGCGGGTGAATTTGAGTTGCTGAATTGCTGGAATCAAGAGTCAAACATAGGGTTTTAGTCATGGTAAAAAATGTCTAGAAAAAGCAAAAGCGCTCCTCGAGGCCAGGGGCGCCCAAGGTTTTGGAGCCTCAAATATAGTCTTTTTGGTCAGCTCGGATACTCATCCTGTCCGTGACGCTTCTAGCTTTACGTTGCATACCTCAGTCGGGTCAGAAGACTTGACAATAGCTTGCAGTTGGAGTTTAAGTGAATTTTTAGCCAATTGCAAAAATGGCTATCTTTGGGAAGAAAAGCGCCCTTAGAGGCTAGGGGCGCCCATGTTTTTCAGCTGTTAGATGATGTTTTTAAGAGAAGTGCTCTCCAAGAGCTCTTGTGTGGAATCCAGCCAGCTTCGCAGTGAGCTTGTCAGCTAGTTCTGAAGTTTTGTTGAACATCGGGAAACATGAGGTGAAGTAAGGTCAGAATCACCTTCAAAATGATGAAAATGTATGAAATTTTTTAAGTCTGAGGTCAAAAGCGCCCTGAAGGCCATGTGCGCCCTAAATTTTGAGGCCTCAGATGATAGAATTAGGGTTTGCAGCCTCAAGGAGACTTTTGTTAGATTTGATCTTGCTCTTCAATGAAACTGTCAGCTAGTCAATTTGACATGTCAGTCAATCAGAATCAGTGATCGAACGTGAGCTCTGGTGAGGTTTTTCAAATCCACATTTTTGAAGAATTGGCCAAGTCTGGAAAGAGACGCCTAAAGTCAAAGGTTG
>CM021107.1:21644677-21777510 GCA_007115665.2 Sequoiadendron giganteum | reverse complement strand
TGACTTTGACATATCATATGTTAAGGGTGCACAAAATGTTGTTGTTGATGCTTTGTCTTGCCGACCACATTTGAATTCCATGGTTGAGATTGTTGAGGATTGGAGACATTTGATTGTTGCTGAGTATGCCAAGAACCCGTGGGCCTTTGGTATTATTGATGGGTCAGTGCAGGATAGTAGGTACTTTGTTGTGAATGAGCTCATCATTTACAAAGGGAGAATCTTCTTTGTCCCAGGATCAGAAATGAAGAACAGTGTGTTGAGAACTTTTCACGATTTACCTATGGCTGGTCATCCCGGTTACTTTAAGACTTGTTAGAACCAAAATTTTCATAGAAATTCTAATTGGATTTATCCATTAAAAATCCAAATTCATGTTATCTTTTTCATAAAAAATTACTTTATTACCATCCACGAAGCCAAAATAGCCTTTTACCGTTGTACCACTACCTCATTATCCACCCTATATAACCCTAACCTCATACCTCCTTACCGCAGCCTCTTGCAAAATGGCTCGCAGTGTCATGGTCAAGACAATTAACACTATATCCTTTTACCGCTATATGGGGGAGGGTTAGACCTTAGCCTGTGGTAGAGCGGTGAGATGAAGAACAATGATGAAGGGAAACTGCTATACAACGAAGGGTCAGAACAAGACCCGCAGTAGAGAGGTACACTTGAGAATAACAATAAAAGTAGACACTGCCATACCGCAAGAAGGAGAAATATAGCCCGCGGTAAAGCGATATAGAGAGCAAAGGAATGGGAGGACACCACGGTACTGTAGGGAGGTGAAAGGTATCTTGCGGTATAGCGGTATATTGATATGTGTATGATGGATACACCGTGGTACCGCAAGAGAACCAAAAGCTATGCGCGGTAGGCCAATAAAGGAGAATCAAAGCACACCGCAGTACCGCAGGGGATAAAAAAGTGGCGCGAGGTAATATGGTAAAGCAGCCGTTGAGACATTTAAAGCATGCTAGTCACATCAGTCAACTTCAAAATATGAACTGAGCTCAATGCAAAAGATTTGAATGATGTGAATTTATGATTCAAGAATTAATGCATATCGGTGAAGAGGTAAATGAAGCAAATTAAGATTTCTTGATCATAGCAACGGAAATCAAGTGCGGACGAGCTCGAGGTGCATAAACGAAAGGAATTCTCAGAGGCGAACTGTATTTCCGGGTAAGCTCTATTCACTACTCATTGAATTTGTAGTAATGGCACCAAAGAAAACAAAAGTAGGAGCTAAGAAAGATGAAGCCAAGCCTAGCAAACCCTCTTTACAATCACCATTTCTTACTCTGTTACCTGGGTCAGTAGATAAAGGGCCAAAGAAGGTTTTTAGAGATTCAGCTAAGGGGTGTAGGGACCCAATTATTTCTCAATCTGGGTGGAATTTGTACTGGTACTTCTATAGGAACAAAAATGATAAGGTCCTGGCATCAAACCCGTGGACTCTTGACTTGGCCAAATTAATAGCTCCAAATGTTTTTATTGATGTTGAGCTGATTAAAGCCTTGGCCAATAAATACCACGCTCGAACAAAGACTGTCAGGCTCCCAGATGGTGGGTGTTTAGTAGATGTTTCAAGGGAAGCCATTATTAAATGTTTCAACCTAAACAAACAAGCTGTTATAGAAGTGAATTTGGGGAAGTTGGAACAATAATACAAAAGGTTAAGGAGAACTTATAGGAGTGATGAGCTCCCTCTACACATGAAAAGGAGTGACAACAACAGGATACTTCCTATCCCATCCTCAAAATTAGAACCTTTTCTAGTATCCGATTTTCAGGTTTACTTCAAGAATACATATCATGCATTGTGTTAGGTTCTTGGAATAGATGCAGAGGATAACATGTTAGTAGGGTTAATGAGGATGGCTATGATCATTTAGCATCTAGAGTCGAATGTTGAATTTGATTTTGCCTCTGTGCTTGAAGAACAAATTCATGAGGGCTTGTTATAGGTCATAGAGGTTAAGGCTCCCATGACTTTCAGGAAATATTCTTTATTATGTCATTTGATTTTGTATCAAAATGAAACAAAATGGATTGAGAGGATGAAATTATGCACACAAGAAAATGGAGTTAGACTCCCTGTACATAATTGGTGCTACATTTGGGACAGTAGATACACAAAGTCTGATTTTGTTGTGTTCAGGGATGATTTTGTTGTTAGGATAATTGCTGCACTTGGTTTGTCAACACCAAGGTTGCCACAGTCTTTGATGAATGTCATGAAGCCAATGCAATACAAATCTGACTAGGGCTTCACACATAATTATGCTGATTGGTTCCTAATGCCACAACATACTATCATCAGGGTGTACGGTTGTGACCATGCACCACATATTTTGCCAAAAATTGTGCTTGCTAGAGTGTGCTTTTTGGAGTTCATGTGGCAGATACTCTGGATGGAGCATGATTTGATGAGGAATCAGAGAAAAGGCACATTCTTACTTGATTTGATAGTATTTGAGGAGTTGTCTGTTGGATCAGACATGTTGGAAGAGCTACAAAGATTCATGAGGGTCAATTATCTCGTCAGGTCTGGAAAAGAAAGAGTATGTGACCTAGAGGGTCACATTAATATGATCAGAAGGACTTTGCTAACAAAGAGGGCCATATCTCATGTCTTTGACCCGAAGGAGGATGTAATAAGGGAATTTGGTATATTTTGCTGATGTATTTCAGACAAGAAGATGGGTAATAATGATGAAGTGGGAAAAGCAAAAGAAGGAAAAGAATAAGAGTTTCAAAGGGTTCTTTGCTGATGAGCCCAATCTTTTCAAAAGGATGCAATTAATCCTTGGTAAATTTGATGAAATTTATAAAATGGCCCAAGATGAGGGGTTAACCCCAGTTCCTACATCCCAACAACCATCACATGAAGCATCCACATCTCATACACCACCCTCATCACTTGCACATCCATCCCCTCCATCTCCTACACAGGAACCTCGGGCTAAGAGACAAAAAATTGAGTCATTAGTTGGCTATGGCTCGAGTGATGAAGAACAGGAGGCAGTCTTGACTCTAACTGAGATGAAGGATGTGGTAGAGCAGCAGAAAGTTCAAGAACCTTATGACCCCAAAATTAGGATATCAGAGGAAGTTGCAGATGAGATTCAGGATGATGAGAGTGTAGTTGCCTCTTTACGGTTTATGGAGGATGACAATTTTATTCACACTAATGAATTTAAAGATTATTGGATCAAGATGAAAATGAAATAGTTTGATGAAAGATTGAAGATGAATCTCATAAGGGCTGATGATTCAAAATAGGCTGAAGTTCAGGCCCAAACATTAGCAGAGTTAAATATTGATAAGATCAATGTCACCCCTTAGGAAGCAAGAGAATTAGTATTGAAAAGTGATATGCTGATCATACTAGGAATGGAGTTATCCAAGGTGTTTCTTCTAGACCAGATTAGAGCACAAGATGACCCAGGGTTGATTGCAGAGTTTGACTCAGAGGAAGGTGTATCAGGAACATGATATAACCCTACCACTCAGACTCTTGCCTTATGGACAAAGCAAAAGAACACAAGGAAGCCCAAACTCTTAGATGTGGTGCAGGAAATGAGAGGGTCAGCCATGGTGAGGACTATGAAAGATACAACTCCTACAGAGGTTGCAACTATGACTATGCATTCAACAATGTTTACCAAAGATGTGGTGGAGAATATGGAGAAGAAAATAATTGAATATGAGAAAAGACTAAGATTATCAAATGATGAAGTAAATGAATTGTTTATTGAAAATGTAAAGTTGAAACAACAATTACAGTAGGCAACAACAGTGAGGGGGGGTGAGGTAGTTGTATATCACCCACCTATCCAAGCTGAAGACCCACAAATTCAATAGATGAAGGATGAAATCGATAGGCTAAAGAAACATAATATGGAAGATGTCAAGCTTCACATCCTGGATACCCTAAGAAAGATATTGGAGCATAGAATTGAAGTGCCGAAGGAAAAGATAGGTGGGGTACATGAAAGCTTTAGCAATTTGGTTAAAGCCTCGAAATAGATAATTGCCAATTCCCCTATCCTCGAGGAACTCCACAAAAGGTGGCAGCCTACTTATCACATTTTAACTACTCTCTGCAAGGCAACACAAATGGATCCAGATGCCCCTCCAAAGCTTAAACCTACTCAGGAAATGGTGAAGGGTGTGATTGAGGAGAACAAGTATTTAATAGACATGAAGAAGAAAGTGGAGAATAGAAGGAATGCATTTAATTCCATAAAGAACATCTTCAACCCTTCAATCATTAGAGATGATAATCAATTAAAAGGTATCAATTAGTGGAAAGGTGGATTTGATCAGATGGTTTCTCAGTGCTTGACACACATACAAAATGGCGATGATGTCAGCCTTGACAAATTTCATACTTTGCTTGATGGAATTTTCATATTGGACAATGGATACACGAAATTTGTGGTAGATGTCAGAAACCTGCTTGACAATAGATGAAAGAGTCACCTCATGAATCTCACTGCTGCACAAGAATTCAAATGGCCAAATGATTTGACAATCAGTAAGTGGCAAGAGAAGTATTTGGGCTCTGATGAGGATTAATCATCATCGTCACAAAGAAAGATTAATCATACAGTAAAAGCTTTGCACAGGTCTTGGATGACCATGGGCTTCTTACTCGAAGACTAATGGATTAGAGCATATGTTTTTTGTTTAGTTATTTCAGTTATGTTTTAATTCATAATTATGTTTTGGTTACCAAAAGGTGTGACCTTTGGTATGAAGCTTGTTGCCTCTGATTTAAATACGAGAGACCAAGATCAAAGGGGAAAAAATAAGATTAGATATAGGAGAAAATAATAGGCAAATAGGAACAGATACAATGTCTACATTTCAAAAGACCATGATGCAAGTATAATTTTGAAGAAGCTAATGAAAGATCTCTGATTCGGTGGCTCCATTTTGGTATCAATTGTTTGTTGAATTTATTCAATTATTTGATTGTCTCCAACTTAATGTTTCTTGATTATTTAAGTTGATATATCAAGTATATACTCAATTTATCAATGCACATTTGCTGTACTTGTGTGATGTGATTATTTGGTTTCTTTAAAGAAGAATTAAATTCCTTTTGATCAATCATAGTAATCTGGAAGTGTTATTTGGATCAGTAAGAAGAATCATATAATTAGGGTTGATATTCTATCTCCAGTAGAGTTTGTCAATCACTTTCTTGCATTTTTATACAAGTTATAAACCAATATTAGTATGCCAAACAATTAGAGTTTCTGCCAAATATCAGCCACTCATCTCTGACTTTCATCTGACTCTGTTTCACCCAACAAGGCACTGGTCTCACCCATTTCAGATTAGTTTTATCATACCAAATTCAAATTTCATATCTGTTAACTGAACATATTAAATTATACCTTGATATTGCTTATACAATATATACCAAATTAGGATCACATCTCTCCATTGTCAATTGCCATTGTGGATAGATTGATCTAGTAGGAAACACAATCTAAGTCTGCTTCACTTGCATAGGTACACCCACCTAGGTCTGACAGAGCCTGAAGAGAAGAAGGTTCAAATTCATCATTGGGCCTTGTACGTTAGCCAAAAACGTATCAAGAGCTTGGCAACCTCTTGTGGTTTCAAACTAGCGTTTTTGAGAACTAACAAGACTTACAAGCAGATACGGGAGCGTTTCACTTGGAAAGGTCTCAAGTTAGATGTTCTTCGATATGTTAGAGAGTGCTTTGTTTGTTAGCAGAATAAACAGGAGCATACCTATCTTGTAGGGTTATTACAGCCACTTCCAATTCTTGACAGGAAGTGGGAATGCTTGTCCATGGATTTTATTACGGGCTTGCCGAAAGCCCAAGGTAGAGATTGCATATATGTGGTTGTTGATTGGCTCATGAAGTATGTTCACTTCTTTCCAATTGCAGCTACATATTCAGCTACACATGTAGTAGAGTTGTTTTTCCGTGAGGTATTTAGGTTGCATGGTTTACCACAGAGTATTGTCAGCGACAGGGATAGTCGGTTCATGAGTCACTTTTGGCAGGAGCTATTCAGACTTTGTGGAACCGAGCTTACTGCAAGCACTAGCTACCACCCGTAGACAGATGGTCAGATGGAGATTGTAAATGAATGGGTGGAAGGATACCTCCGGAACTATATAGCAGGGCAACAAAAGGCTTGGGTGAAGTGGATTCATCTTTGTGAGTATTGTTATAATACCACTCACCATATGTCGATTTAGATAACACCATTTATGGCCTTGTGTGGGTATGATGCGCCCAACTTTCTTGATTTATTGCTGAGTGATAGTAGAGTGCCTAGTGTTGGGGATCTTTTGCAGGAGAACCATGATATCATGAGAGCTCTTTGAGAGAACATTCAAAAGGCATAGAGTCCGCAAAAGTAGTATACAGATCAGAAGAGAGTTGAGCATTCTTTTGATGTAGGGGATATGGTGTATCTGATGTTGTAGCCCTACCGTCAGTCCACTTTTAGGAAGAGTGGTGCAGAGAAACTAAAGTCATGATACTATGGTCCTTTCAGGATTATCAGGCGGGTAGGCGAGGTGGCTTATGAGTTGGACCTACCGGCAGATAGCAGGGTACACAATGTTTTTCATGTTTCATGCCTCAAGAAGGCGTTAGGACATCACATTGTTCCCTCTTTAGCTTTACCACCCCTGGATGATGAGGGGAAATTGATTTTAGTACTTGAGGCCATCATAGATTTTAGAGAACGTCGATTGCGGAGACGGGTCATTAGGGAATATTTGATTAAGTGGAGGGACTTTCCGGTAGAGGATGCTACATGGGAGAGCGAGGATATTTTGCAACATCCAGAGTTGAGATTACTTGGGGACAAGCAATTTCAAGGAGAGCGAACAGTAATGTCCTTTTCTAACTAGTCATCAGTTTTCAGTTGGATTAGCCTATCTTTTTGACCCTCATAGGCTAATGGGTTTGGATAGAGGGTCTTTTGAGGCAGATACTTGGTCAGTTGATGACATTTTTCTTCTCCAGAGCTTTGTTGGGTTCAAGCTTGGCTTTTGCTGAGGTTTTGGGACTCAGTTTGCATACTTACTATTTATAGTAAGTCTTTTAGCCAGTGGGAGTCCAGTGTTACTATTTATAGCAAGGTGCCTAGACGTGATGTGATTGCAGTATTGATCCCTGAGTTCAGTTGGCATGATGAAATAAGGTGTATTGAGTGAGTTTATATTATTTAATTATTATTAAAGGTGACTTTAATAATAATTAATATTATAAAATCATATTATAAAGTTATAATTACACTTTATGTCTAATGGGACCATGAGACATAAAAAGGGGGCCATTAATGATTAATTATTTGGGCTTCAACTTTGAGGTGACATTTATTAAAGTTAAAGTGCAAATTTAATATAGTTTTAAAATGATTGAAAAAGCCACTGAGGGGTCGACCTTCTTGTGAAAAAAGGTATAAAAGAAGCCAAGAGAAGTTCAAACTCATCTTTTGAGCATTATTTTATTTGTCTTTTGGAGTTCTTTGGCGTTGAAGGAGAGAAACCAAGGGTTTCTGCTTTTCCAAAGATTTTTTCAGACATTGGAGAATGTGCATTCTTCTTTGTTTTGCATTCTGAGGTTGTGCAACATCAGTTGAAGATTGCTTATCGGATTGGTTTCATTTAGAGGCCAACATTGTGTAGATTTGAGAAGTTTAGTCCAGGGTTTTGAAACAGATTTTATGGTGAAGAACATAGATCATGGCGGCTGCAATCAATATTCATAGTGCACACATTTCAAGGGCCATACAATCTGATTTTTATCAGCCGTACTAGCTGTAAGGCCTGGCATGTTTCTTCTAGGGCTAATCACCTTGCCTTTTTGGCCTATCCCTTCTTCAGGATTGGGGTCTACTTCAATAAGGGGATTTTGGACAGTTGCGAGGTGGAGGAATCATTACAAGCAGCTGATTGATCAAAAATCAGTCATATATTTTGCTGCCAATATTTCCAGATTTCCATATGTGCATTGTCCTCAGTTTCTGGGTATGCCCTTTTATGTAACAAGCCCATAAAGGCAATCTATTAATAAAATAGTTTCATTTGCAGCATTATCATTTCAGTAGTTGCTATTTACCTTCTCCTGTTGAGCATTTTACTTCGGCATTGTAAATAATATTCTTGCATTTGTCATTATTGCATCTCTATATCAAAAACCAAAAAAGAGAGCATAAAACCAAAAACAAACCAAAACACAAAGTCAGGAAACTATCATCAGAAATGCAGAATTTCAGTGGGGAGAACATGGGTTCTTACAAATTATCACCATTTGAAGTACAATCATGACAGAAAACAGTAGCTTTGACCACCTGAGTAGAGGAAGCAAAAATTGGAGAAGCAAGGTCATTAGTTTAAGCAAAAGGATCAATCTCCCAAGTAACAAGAGCTACACCCGTAGGAGGAGGATTATTGATTGGTGAATGTGGTAAGAATGCTGCCAACATTCCTTCTACATAGCCTCACTAAGTGAAACCATGCTTTTGATCTTCATATACAAGGTTACCACCAGATTGCCTACATGTGCTTTATGGCCTAATATAAGCACAATGCTTAGCTCTAAGTGTGGAAAGAGTTAAGGCTGATGGGCTCAAAGTGGAAGAGCAAATTAGAGAAGTCCAGACCAAGGTCCTCAACATGGTTGCCGACATCCTGGACAAGGAGGTCATACGAGAGGATGAGTTGCAGCTGGAGGCTTTGAAGGGTAAGGTACATGAAAGCTTCTTTGCTATCATTGGGCCTATTTTGAAGCAGAACTCGGCCAAAATGGCGAACTTCCTAGACATCTGAGAATCTTTTGTGAAGACTGAGCCAAAATGGGAGGACATCTTTGTCAGATGTGCCGAAGGTGTGGACGGATTAGAGTTCAGGGTTGGAATGCTTCCACAAGTCACTATGGAAGAGGTTGCCTCAATTGTGTCTAGATTCATTGAACACACGGCAACTCGGGAGGATAGGGATGTATTTCCTTGAAAATAGCTCCAAGCGCCAACTCACCTTGTCAACTCTTAGTTCACTGATGTTATTTTGGGAAACCCTAATTAGGGTTTATTTGTTTTAATCTCGGTCGTTGGCTCATTTTAATTTGGGCTATTTATTCATTTATGAGAACTCTATATAAACTTGTGTGCTCTCATTTTCAATTTGTGAAGTGAGTAGTATGAGATTGTTGCGATGAGACTATTTCCGATAATAAAAGCTCTAGTGCATGATTTGCTTAGAACCACTTTTGTTTTCAAATAGTGTGCGAGGTTTACATCTTCTCCTTCAACATTTAGAGTAAAGTTAAACTAGTATTTTATTTGTATGTTTGTTAGTGAATGATAGATTTGATAGCAGTGGTGGATGAAATTAAGCTCATACTTTTGTTGAATAGATGATTTGTATTCAATGTGTAAAGTTAGCCTGAGCTATTAAGTTGTGGATGCTTAACTTGCGTTTGGATAATTGTTAATTCAAACGTGAAAAACATTATCACCTCCATTGATGATTGCACTCGCTTTGCATAGTTGTTTTAAAGGAGGCAAAACAGAGTGTGGTTATTCTAGTTTTATCTAGTCATTGTCGTCTCTTGAGTTCTTAGGCGTAGCTTAGACCTCTAAACCCTCATCTTTTGCCCCTTTGTTTGGAAAATTTGAAATACCCGATGGAAAGAGCCTCAATGTCAAAACCGTCTAAGTCCTTAACTTGCAAATAAACTATAACGTAAGTCCCCTTGTGATTACTAGCAAATCACAACACCCACTAGTCTTATCCACATGTCATGACCTGACTAAAGAAACATTGGAGTTATTGCATATTCTTCTTAGCATACGCATTAACTTTTCAAGAGAGGGTAAAGTGTCCTTGGGCATTTTATTCTGTGTTCGGTGGGTATTAAAAACACACACCAACAGAATTGGCGCTAGAGGGAGGGGCTCAATGGAGAAAATCTTTTGCAAGGAAAGTTTGAACCGAGTGTTGTTGTATGCTCGCCTCCTCCTGATGCACCACCCCGAAAAGCATAAGGGAGGATACAATAGATCGCATCAACTCCTTTTCTCCCGACAGATTCCGGAGGATTACTAGGTCGACCTCGAATTCATTTAAGGAATTTGTGGAGCTATCGCCTTTCAGGCAAAGGAGAAGAACTGAGGCAATTCAGGAAGGAACATCTAGTGGAGTTAACCTTGGCGGAGAAACATGAAACGAAGAGGACCTTTTTGGTTTCTTCCAAGGCTCACCACCAAGCACTCCGGTTTTAGGAGCCGCTCCTGTCCAACCCGTCCAACTGGCACAACCGATCCAACCCATCCCAGCACATCAACTGAACGTTCCAATGGCGTGGCGTCCTTCTAACGCGTCTCCCATGATGTTCGCCGTCTACCATGATATGCTAAAAAATCCGGAATATTTTTGTTCCAAGTTTCATAGCGGCGACTTACGCCACATTGCGGATGAGCACATTAAAATTTTCGAAGACCTTCAAAATAGAGACATCTAGGAGGAAGATGTTGCGTGCCGATTGTTTCCTTACACCTTCGATGATCAAGCATCTTACTGGTATATTCATTTACCAGCTAACTCCATTACCACTTGGCAGGGGATGAAGGCGACATTCTTGGAGAAATTCAGAGTGCCAATTTCAGCAACTGATCTATACAGACAATTTGTGGAGGTGAAAAGATAGGAGCACGAGCCCATCAGCACGTTCAATGGCAGATTTCAGAGGGCATACACAAGATTGCGAGATCCTTACAACTTGGACAATGCTGCGGCATTACCCATCTACTACGAGGCTTTAGATCGTCTTACATCCATGTTTGTAAAGTCTAAAAATCTGGCCCCTACCAACTTAAAGGAAGTATACGCTGCAGCGGTGATAGCAAGCAATGGTCTTGGAGTGGGTATTCCCCAGAGTCCACTCCATTATTTGGGGAATTCGGCTTCTCAAAATCAAGTGCAAGACATCAATCGTGCGTTGGCTCACTAGACACCCATGATGAACCCGGTTCCTGCCAGTAGCAATCAATTGGTTCTACACCCGGGAGCTCCAATGTCTCAAGCACCGCCGTCACAACCAGGTAAACCTCCAGAATGTGACAACATCTACTAGAAGTGAAGAAGAAAGAGATGAAATGAAGGAGTTAATTGATCAAGTTAAAAAGTTGTCGACCGATGTCACCTATTTGAAGGGTCAAACAAGTCAAATGCAGAATTTTCAAAGGAGTTACCAACCACCACAAGGGAACCACCAAGGCCAAAATCATTCCGGATACACAAGGGATAACCAGAACTACCAAGGAAATAATCAAGGGTTTCGAAATAACAATTCAGGCTTCCAGAAGAAGACCTGGAATACAGGACCAAACAATGGTACTGTGCCATCTCCCTTAGACAATCCACCTGCAAACATCCGTCTCGCAGATAAAGTATTCTTGGCCGAAGCAGCATTATCAGGTTGGTGCCGATTACACAACACAAACCAAAACTCCGAGTTACACTGTCGTGAATTCAAAGTAGCGGTAGATATTTTCAGAAGTGAAAGAAGAAATCCAGAGGCGGAAGACCCTCCAGTAACCGAATACGAGCTAGTTCCTGTGCCAAGATACGACCAAGACCTTGTAATTGAGAACGTGAGATTTTCATGTCAGGAATACCCACCATATTCCCCTGGTCAAAGATTTCCACCTGCATCAACAAATGGTCTAGCAGAAGCATTGCAATATCAAGATGGAACAAAGACTTACACTCTAGCCGACCAGCCCACCTCAAGCAATGGGTATAATTTTTCGCCATTGCACAACAACATATTAGTGGAAGGAACGAGAGAAGTACAAGCGTTTCAACAAATGTCTGGAAACCCACCAAGGGTATACCAGAGGAATGTTCGCCAAAATGAACCCTTGACTTCGTCTATTCCTCCAAATAATTTTCAGCCTCTGCCGAATCCAGGTGCTACTAATGTGCCGCCTCCTCCGAGAGACTCACCAGAATATCGCCAACAAAATATCCAATCTAATGGGACAAGACAAGTTGTCGTTTCACAAACAAAACAAAGGTGACCGACAAACCCTCAGGTGGAGCAGACACAAGCCCAGACAAAGGATCGTCCCAGAGAGGAGTTAAAAAGATTAAGCTCATATGTATTGGAAGAGTTTGAGAAGATAAAGGTTAGTCTACCCCTAATAGAGCTGATGAGAATTCTTGAAATTCGGGAAACACTTTTGGGCAGTTTGATTGAAGCTATTGCCTTGAGGAACATTCCTCAAAATGTGCGAAATAGAGGAGCAATCAATGCTCCAGCCAACACCAAAGTCACGGAATGGGAGGTATCAGGCGACGTATTTGGTAGGCCACAAACACAAACGCCTTCAATAGGTCCCAGTCAGAACAACATGACACCAGAAGAAGTTCTAAGGGACTCCAACATATTTCAAGAAGAAGTTTTGGCTAGCGGATTCCCACAGACTCCAAAGAAGTCGAAATATGCCTCTGGAACGCAGAAAGGAAAGAGTCAAGGTGTTAGCAGCCCAGACAAACACCCGGTAGTCTTCTACCAGGGAAAAGACGAGCCTGCTCCGTTCTTGCTATCCGTTCAAATATTTGGCAAGATGTTACATAATTGCCTAGTAGACTCTGGTGCCTCAAGCAATGTAATGCCGCTAGCTGTCTGTCAAAGGTTAGGACTTGTACCTGCAAGAACTATCAAGAAAGTCACCTAGTTGGACAAAACATAAGTCTCGGTTATGGGAGAATTAAATAATATCCACATGCAATTGGCAGCAGACCCAAGAATACAGAGTTGTATTGACATCTCAGTTGTCGATATTCCAGATGGGTACGACATGCTTCTGAGCAGAGATTGGACGAGAAAATTAAACGGATATATTTCCACGGACTTCTCTCATATGTGGCTACCATGGAAAGGTGTCCCCAACCAGATCAAGATCGATAGTACGCCAAGACTAAAACTGATGATCACCGAGTATGGCGAAAATAACGAGATTTTGTTTCTCAAGACTGACTTAGGTTCTTACAAGCCTAAAGTAAATGAAGTATTGATTTTGCATGGGTCGACCCAGGAGATGATCAATTCCACCGAGACGCCCATAGAAGAATACCAAGACATTGAAGACAATGACGAGGGGATGTTCGAAAGTTTTAGAAACTTCATCCTAAGGAGTGTTCAGTTGAAAGCAGAATTACACGAACATCTCCATATTCATGATTTATTGCTACCGAATTGGTGCCGGATCCGCAACACTGCACATTTCGAGTTTGTATGTAAAATGTGCCACAAAGCAGTGGAAGAAGTATGGAGAAGTATTCCACAGGTGCCAAGTCCTTCATACAACGAAGAGGCTAGTTACACGAAGGCTCTACATCGGTCCTGATACAAGAGATCGAGCAAGAAGGAAATGCGAAAGCATATCCTCTGCCTCTACCACAGTAGGAACAAGTTTGGACCCTGAGGTTCGACGGATCTCGATCCAAGAAAGGAGCTGGAGCTGGCTTCGAATTGACCAGTCCAAGAGGAGAGGTGTACCTCGCCGCTCACAGATTAGAGTTCCCTTGCACAAATAACGTGGCAGAATATGAATCACTGATTCATGGACTACTGCTGGCATTAAGGAAAGGAGCAAAAATATTATACGCTCTTGGAGATTCTGAAATAGTTGTGAGGCAAGTAAAGAAACAATATGTCTGCCATGATAAGAGACTGGCCCGATACCGCAACAGAGTATGGGATCTCATTGAGAGCTTCGATGCCTTCAACATCCGATCTGTGAATTGATCGTCCAGGTGGCAAATTCCTTGGCACAGGCAGCCAGTTCATTGGAGCTATTAGCCATGGACACTATAAGCCAGTTCATGGTAGAACTTCCATCGATACCATCCATCCTAGATAATGTTACAAATTTTCAGGTCTTCGAAGATGATGACCACATCCGTGAATTTTTAACCAGTTCGGATGTCTTCGCTACACAAGTCATCGACGAGGAAGAAGTGCAAGAAGCTGAACTCGACGATGATGGTATTCTGAACTTAAAAGACTAATATCATCCCAAGGGGAATCATACAGTTGGAACGAATATTCGACCAAGATCAAATCCAAGAAGTAAGAAGCCCAAGGATTGAAGGTGATCAATATGAAAGGATAAACTTGGGAACTAAAGAGGAAGTCAGAAATGTATGCATAGGGAAAGCTTGCACCCCCATAGAGAAGGCTGGAATAATCCGGAATATGAGGGAATTTATGGATATCATAGCTTGGAGCTATGAAGACCTAAGGACCTATGACACCTCTATCATTACACACACTATTCCCCTCAAGCCCGAGAGTAGACCATTCAGGCAACGCCAAAGGCCGGTTAATCCACTACTAGAACCTCTCATCCATCAGGAGGTTAGGAAGTTACTTACAGCCGGAATTATATTCCCAGTGCGCCACTCAACGTGGGCCGCCAACTTGGTTCCCGTTCGAAAGAAAAATGGGGAAATAAGGTTGTGTGTGGACTTTCGGAACTTGAATCGGGCCTCGGAAAAAGACAACTATCCGTTGCCATCATTGGATGAATTCTTGCAAGTTGTCAATGGGTCGCGAATGATGTCTTTCTTAGATGGATATTCTGGATACAACCAAGTGCTGGTAGAGTATGAAGATAGATTGAAAACAACCTTGACCACGAAATGGGGAACTTTCGCTTACAAAAGGATGCCCTTCGGGTTGATTAACGCGGGAGCCACGTTCTAGAGGGCCATGGACATCGCCTTTAGAGATTTGATTGGGAAATGTATAATTATCTATATGGATGACCTAACGGTATTTTCAAAAAGGAGAGAGGACCATATAGAAGATTTAAGAAAAGTGTTCAAAAGATGTCAAAGGTACGGGATTTCTTTAAATCCTAAGAAGTGCATATTCGGGGTCACCGAAGGAAAATTGTTGGGTCACTTGATAACAAAAAGAGGAATTCTAATTGATCCTGAACGCATTGAGGCAATTTCCAGAATCAACTTGCCCACCAGCCAGAAGGAATTAAGATCTTTCTTTGGGAAGATCAACTTTGTCTGAAAATTTATCACTGGGTTTGCTGAGATAGTGAAACCCTTGAATGAAATGTTAAAGGACACTAAGATAGAATGGACGACACCGACAAAGGAAGCCTTTGAAGAGATCAAGCAGGCCATAGTTGAGGCCCCTGTCTTGGATAGTCCAGACTATACCAAGCCATTTTATTTATATTCCTTTGCATCAAGAGCATTCCTGTGCCGCGATACTCACTCAGAGGACAGAAGAAAGGGATGAACATCCCATATCATTTATGAGGGCACCCCTCGGGGATGCTGAATTGAGATACCCTAGTGTTGAAAAACAAGCCTATGCATTGGTAAAGGCCATTAAGAAATTCAGGCATTACATCTTGAGGAGCAAAGTTTTTGCCATTGTACCGGACGCAGTTGTTAAAACACTCCTAATGCAAAATGAGCTTGGAGAAAGAAGAGGAAAGTGGGTCGCCACTATCCAAGAATACGACATTGAGGTGCAACCAATGAAGCTAGTCCGAGGACAAGCCTTGACTCAGATAATGGCCATAGAGGGACCTGGCTTAGTGCAACAGACCTACGTGCTGACAGACACTTCCCCAGAGGAGTGGTACTACGATATCTCTGCGTATCTAATAAACCGCAAATATCCTGCACAGATGAATTCATCGCAAAAGCAAGCCTTCCGATCAAAATGCCAATGTTTCATGCTTCAAGGGGCAATGCTCTATAGAAGGAACCATGAAGGAATTTACTTAAGATGTGTTGGGAATGATGAAGCTAAGAGGATTATGGAGCATTTCCACTCCAAGTTCGAGACAGGCCATGGCGGAAGTCAAGAAATCGCTTGTCAAATACTTAGAGCAAGGTACTATTGGCCCTCCGTTTTTAAAGATGCCTACCAACATGTTAAAACTTGTCACACATGCCAGATCACTACGACTTGTGAAAAGAATCCTGCCATGCCATTACAACCCATTACAGAAGTAAAGCCATTTGCAATGTGGGGTCTTGATTTTATTGGCATGATAAATCCACCGTCTTCGGCACAACACATACATTCTGACAGCGACTGATTATTGCACCCGATGGTCTGAAGCACAAGCATTGAAGAATTGTACGACGGATGTAGTAATCAAGTTCCTAGGGGAACATATCATCACGAGATTCAGTTGCCCCAAGGCTTTGGTGTGTGACAATGGTTCTGCGTTCACTTCTCTGAAGTTTTCTAATTGGGCATTTGAGTATGGGATTACTCTGAAATTTTCTTCGAACTATTACCCTCAGGGTAAATGGATTGGCAGAGTCAACAAACAAAAACTTGCTCACTGTGATTAAGAAATTGTTGGATCAAAATCCGAGACATTGGCACTCTCAACTTAGGTTTGCCTTATGGGCAGACAAGACACGAGCTAAGAAGTCATTGGGGACCTCTCCATACCACCTAGTCTATGGACAAGATCTCGTATTTCCTATTCACTTAAGGATTCCGACGTTGAGATTATGCAGGAATACTTGGACCCAGACGACAGAGTTCAGATCCGTTTTTCACAACTTTTGTTACTGGAAGAACAAAGAGATAATGCCCTAGAAAAGTTTGTGAAACATCAAGGGGTCGTTAAGCGATGGTTCGATAGGCGTGCAACAATAAAGTCATTCAGAATCTCTGACTTAGTCCTGTATTGGGACAAAGCGCATGAGCGAAGGGGTGACCACAAGAAGTTTGATAATTTATGGAAAGGACCATACCAAGTTGCTGAAATTTTGGGAGAAAATGCATTCAGGTTGAAGACTTTAACTGGAGAGGATATCCCGTTGCCAGTCAACGGGCAGTTCTTGAAACATTATTTCTGACCTTGAATTCATAAGTGGGACTACCTGTATATAGTTAGATTTTTGAGTTTTGGTTTGTTTTCCTGCTTTGGCTTTGGTTAGTTTAGCTTTCTTTGCTTTGCTTTCGTAGTTTAGTTTGCTTTCATCTGGTGTGCTTGGGTTAGTTTGAATAAGAGGTACTCCCATTTTGCGAAAAGGTGGTGTTGCTTATACACACACGCTGGATTGACCTCACCCAGTTATGTTATGAGTATTCCTTGGACAAATATTTGTGGAAAGCCTTCAGGTCCCAAGATTAGTTGTCTCTAAAATATCCTAAGGTTAAGGTTAGTACTTAACTGAACGGGGAATCATCTATTATATCTTGATTTTGAATTTGGTAGTTACTACATCTCACACATATAATAAGTTCTCTCAGTCACGATCATCTCTAAGGAGAAATCATGGTTTAAACAAGAGAAAATAATCAAAGTCTTACTTTAGCGCCACTATAATACTCAAGCCCATGTAAGCTTCATTGCTTACAAGCCAAAGTGTACAAATTTAAGAAAAATAAAATCAAAATAAGACAAAAGAAAATAAAAGGATCAAGACACTTGGTTACAGGTGTGCGGACATCTCTACAGGTGTGCAATCAATAAACACGGAAATAAATCGCCGGAAGTAGAGCAATCTCCGTGAGATTATAGTAGATAACCTCGCCGGGGCTATGGATGCTCGCTGGCAGCGAGGCTCTATCCAAGGATGCTTTTGGAGTTAAGACCGGTTATGATAAAAAGCCATGATGGAACCAAAGAGACTTAGTGTTCTTACGAGGAGGAAATGAACGCCAATGCACACACTCGTAGCTAACGGATGCAAAATCTTGATATAGTTTAGGATTCCCTTTTCCTTTTAGTACTTTTCTTAGCAGAGGGATGGGTTTGTTGGAACTAATTTAAGACATTGGGTTTTTGAAATGGGTATTGTCTTTTTCAGGAACATTCCCAATGTGGAGTCGCCAGATGTTGTGATCTATTTCACATATCGCCCCATTGCAAATGGGGACCCCCAAGTTTTTGGTTTCGCCCTCGGCGTAACATTTTGGAGTTCAGAATTTGAGTAAATTTTGAGAGTCAGTCTGGCCAAGTTAAGAGTTTGAACCTGTTTGTGTGCCTAAACATCATGGAAGGGCTCAGAAGGTCCGGGAGACGAGGATCGCCTGTGCTTTTGGTCATTTTTGACACTTCCTATTTTTTAGGGATTCTACTTTTTTGCTTTTTGCTTTTTTGTTTTTTGGCATTTTTAGGCCATTCTAGAGTTCCTATTTTTTAGGGATGATTTTTGCTTTTTTCTTTTTTTAGAAAGTTTCTATTTTGGGAAAAGTTTCTATTTTGGTTCCACTGAGCATGAAGTCAACACACCTCCAAAAATCAACAGGTAAATCAAGGTAAATGGTAAAAAGTTGGCAAAAATGGCTAAATCTGGTGAAGTGCGCCCATGAGAAGGAATGGCAGGCCAAGCATGAAGTCTGCCCTTGCCTTTGGTATGCCAAAGGCAAGCATTGGCAAGCCAAGGCTGAAGTCCGCCATGGCACAGGAAGCCTCCAAGTCCGCCCATGGCTTGAAGAGGGGTAAAGTCCGCCCATGGCACAAGGAAGGGTCAAGTCCGCCCTTGGCAAGACAAGCGCAAAGTCCGCCTTAGAAGAAAATGGAAGGAGAGATGTCCAAGTCCGCCATGGCTTGATGAAGGGTCAAGTCCGCCCTTGGAAGGATAGGTGGATGGCTTGATGGAAGGTCAAGTCCACCCTTGGACAAGTAGAATGCCAAGTCCGCCCAAGACAAGGAAGCCTTCAAGTCCGCCCTTGGAGAGACATGCCTTCAAGTCCGCCCAAGCCAAGTGAATGGCAAGGAAGACATGAAGTCCGCCCTTAGACAAATGAAGTGCCAAGTCCGCCCTTGAACAAGCAAGATGCAAAATGCGCCCATGACAAGAGGAGTATGAAGTCCGCCCAACTTTCAAGAGGAATTTTTCTAAGGCATGGAAAAATGGAATTTGCCTGGAGAGAGAAGAGATTAAGCTAGCATAAAATTCACTCCTCGGCATGACGGAACGAGATTCGAAGGCCCAAAATGAAGAATGTCTGGCAAGGCAAACACGAAGTCAACCCAACTCGACATGAAATAAATTCCTAAGGCATAAAAAAATAAATTGCAAAATGGCAGAGAAATCTCCAAGTTCGTCCAACCCAGAAGGAGAGAGAAAACAAAGTTTTTGGCTAAGTATGAACATCCAGTGAAGCCAAAAGTCCGTCCGGAGAGTTGAAAATTGACAGAGAATTCATGAAGCACATTTTGACTAGGCAAATGATTGGAGAATTAAATAATCCGCCACAGACGGACAAATTTGGCCAAGTATTCATTTAAATGGGTTGGAAATTTAATATTTAATATTTTAAATTATTTCCCGACACTTAGGGAATTTTAATTAAAATATTCAAAGTCTGGAGAAAACGAGAAATTACTTGGGTGAGTAATTAATTTGCCTTAGGTAAAATTAAATTTGCCACGATTCAAGAATTAAACGTGTTGGAAAATCAATTTTAATGATTAAATTAATATTTTTCCAATAAATTTAAGTGTTCAACACTTAGGCAAATTTTAAAAAAGAAAGAAAGCTGAAGATTTCAGACAGAGGTGGCGCCATGGTAAAAATTGGAAACTTGCCTTAACGGTTCTGAAAAGAATTGGAAACTTGCTAAACGAAGAAGAGAAAACGTTTCTAAAATTGAGAGAACTGAAAGAAAAGAAAGCAGTTGCTATAGAAAATCGCACTTCTCAGCCATAAAATGAGTTTCAGCAACTCATTCTTCACAAATTCGACTGAGAAGAAGTTTGTTCTCTCAAATCTGCAAGAAGTAATTTTCGGAGAGGGAAATACTGAGGGTAATGATATTCTTCTTCAGTGGAAGAAGCAATTTTGTGCAAAGACGTGATTTTTTTAGAAGAAATAAATTATTTCTTTGCTGAAAGTCGCACTTCTCAGCAGATTGGCGCACTTCTTTTGTCAAATTTCTAGAAGTTATAATTTGTTTGCAGCCAGAGGACGTTCTTGGAGGTGTGGAAATTAATTGGCGATACTTTTCTACTCTTTTCTAGTCTTCTACACTCATTCTGGCACGAGTTTTATCCAATACTTGGCAAATTTCTTCACTTTCAGCTTGCTTTTTCACAAAAAATTATATTTTGAAGGCTGAAAGTGCGAATTTATCAAATAATATCTTGGAATAATCTGATTTTTAAAAGAAAAGTTCTCATATTAATGGTAGTTATTTTTGAACTTGCAGGTTGATGACCAATCAGGAAGAGCCGTCCAGACAAGCGCAAATGAAGTTCCCCAGCAAGGGGTCGCAGCCGGAGTCCAAGATAAAGTGAAAATGGAAGAATATTACGGACACCAACCTTGGGCACATCGACCTCAAGGAATTCAAACGAAGGATGTACGGGCACGACGGATTCTTGCCGACGCCTATCGCCAGAAGAATGATGAGAAACAAAATTGTTCAAGCTGCCGGATTCCCACCTGCGATTGAATGTGCTGAGCTGATGGTAGAGTGCGCCCTTCACTATGACGCTCAAGAAAGGCAAATTGTTGCGTCCGATGGGAGGATACTGGCTCATCTCGGAGAGTTAGCCATACAAGAAGCTTTTGGCATCCCCACATATCACAAGTCCGCTTACAAAACTAAGGAGGATGCAAAGAGATTGTATGATGAAAAACTTGATCTCTGTGCCGCCAACATTAATAAGTCATGGTTGGATAAATCGAGAGCGTCAGCCAAAAAGATGCCGAAGAAGCTGTTGCACACAAACTTCAAGGAGGATTACGGGGATATTATTGTCCTGCTGAACATGATAGTTTGCAATCCTTTGGGAGCACCTTTCGAGACTTGGATGTATTATTTTATTGAGGACATCACGGAGGGCGTTAAAATGTTCAACTGGTCGCGCATGATAAGTAACAGTCTCCACGAGCAGCTGGTCAACCTAGAGAAGACCAAAACATTCTATATGAGCTCCTACGTCATCTTCATGTTGGCTAGGACGGACAGGTATGCAGGCTTGATCTGCAAAGGCATAGTTGGCAACGGGGAAAATGAACTGAAGTCCTACGACTGCTATCCACAATTGCAGTTGAGTGAGAAGACCCACTTCAGACGAGCACACGATGCCTTCCTCATGTACATAATGAGGATACTTCAAGGAGGAACGCACCAACGGCTAACTCATGAGGCCAAAAGTCTGATAGGCAAATACGGATCTTGGTTCATCTAGTATCCGAGGTATACATATATCAGAATCCAGGGATTCACTAGGAATCCATACCGATTGCCTATCTTTCCTACAAACAAGATGATCTTGCTTGAAGTGTTGAGACAACTGGAAGAGTATCAGAGTTTCCAAAGGATGAAGCAAAAGGCGACAATCACCTTTCCCTTCTTTGTAGGGAACATGTTGGAGACATGTCCGTCAGCGCAGGCAGCTGAGAGTGCTAGGCTTGAAATACAACATTACCCCTTCACCACTTATCCGTCTAGGGACAACTTCGACCCACATCATCACTTTAAGACTGTGGATGGGAGAAGGTATAGGCACAGGGTCAAATTAGAGGACTTCTAGGTAGATGCTGCGGGCGAGTTCGAAGTTAGACGGAGAATGTGGTCTAGACTGCCTGTTAGCTTCATTAGGACGATTGAGCTTTGTCGAGTGCCTGATCAGCTGGAGGATGATGGAAAGCAGGTACAACCGTGCTTTGATGAGAGCTTGCCCCTACTTGTTGTCAGATGGTCAGAACCCGAACATGCCGACTTGAACACCTTGATGAGACCAGTCGTCAAGTACACACAATGGTGGGTCGACCAACAGATCCAGGAACTAAGGCGGATGAAGGTGACATTGACCTATGACAGGTTGAGCGAGATGGAATCCTACTCTTCGAATGCAGAAGCATCCCAGGTGTAACGACCCCAACCTTGGGTAATTAAAATTTTTCTAACATTTCACTTCAAACATATAAATGTAACAAGTAACAAAGACATTGCAATAAAATTCTTCCTTTCTTTATTGATAAATACATGCAAGTTACAATATATATTTCCACATGAATTCCATTTTCATTGTCAATATAAATGAGAGTACAAAAATAACACAATTACATACATAGCTTGTAAGTTTTTGCACAAATAGTAGTAAGATGGCCTAGGTTCCCTTCCTTTCAAATCTTGGTGTATCTGTCGCCTGCTGTGGAGGAGAAACATCACTCAGGTGCTTTTCCGCCAACCACAGACTGTTAATGCGGTCCCCCGCACATCTATCATTCAATAGATGGCCCTCCCTTCGAACGAAGAGATTGGTAAAGTAACCGGCTGCGACAACCCAACTGAGCATAGTGTTGTGTCCTATACATCTAGAACTTGCTATTTCACAATCCCGAACTAGCACGACGGATCACAATGAACTGACAGTGTAGTCTCAATTATCTCACATCTAAGTGGATATCGTACCTTCCACTACTTTGGCCAAAGTATTCACATTCAGTACTTCGAATGAAGGTCATCTATCATACACACTACTAAGGGCCAATTTGACTTAAGGCTATCTTACACTACGCATAGGTATCGTCCTTTACTTTTGGATAATCTTTTATCCCAGACTAACCTACAACATTTTTCTAAGAGATTTACACAAGATAGGTATATCCTGTTTCAGATTACCTACCTTTAGACATTCTACTTCAATAGCTACATAAGGGAGGTATATCCTGTTTCAGACAACCTACCTTCAAACAAACTACTTACTCAGGAAATGAAATGCAGTCAACAAGGGTCCCTCGGGTAACTCCTAACATGGAATCCTTTATCCATGGAGTACATAGCTTTTCCTAGTTAACCTACTAACTTTAAAGCTTTAGACTACCTTGGTACTGGTTCCATCCTCGACCTAGTATTTAATAATTAGTTCCTCTTTTCCTCTATGTAAGGAATCAAGCAGTATTCAAGTAAATTCATTTCAAACATTCCCTTTATAACATGGACTAGCTATTCTTCCATAACAAACTATAAACATATTTTTTCCTTATGAATGAGTTTCCTTTTTATAAACAAGTCATTCCAAAGAATTCAAGCTATTCTAATGAAATCAAGCTATTTACTTAAAACAAGCTTTCACAATCAAGCTTTCACAAAGAACTTAAGTATTTCTTAATAACAAGCTATCCTTTTCACAAACCAGCATTCCTTTCACCTTTCACCTTTCACAATCAAGTTTTCCCTAAGTTATTTCATAACATCAGGCTATCTTATTCCAACAGAATTTCTTCTAGTGCTTTTCTATTTTACTACCCTTTTTCAAACAAATTCTAAATCAAGCAAATTAATTAACATACAAAATTAATCTAATACATTTCACATGCCTGTTTTCTTGCTGTAAATGATTCCAGTCAGCAGCTTCTTCTCCTCCTTCTTCAGTGTCACTCCTCTCAATTCTGATTTCTATTATTGGCTCTGTATTTTATGCTTGCAGCATATAAATACCAGTCTCTCAGAAATGGCGAGGAAACATATGCAAGTTGGCTCTCAACAAATGCTTATTCAGCAATGACAGAATATGGCTCTAACAAATGCAATACAGTAATGACAGAGTATGGCTCTCAACCAATGCAATATAGTGATACAGAATATGGCTCTCAACAAATGCAATACAACAATGATAGAATATGGATCTCAACAAATGCAATACAGCATTGATAGAGTATGATTATCTTATAAATGCTTCCATAGCAATAAAAGATTGCTCACAAAATGCTTCTATAGAATTGTCAAAATATGGCTCTCAAAGGGAATTCGTTTTTAAGCAAAAACAGAAAGGAAATTCGTGTGAATACAACAAAGACAAATTGCAGCTCTCTCAAAAGAAAATTCGGATTTTGCAAGTGATCCTTGATGAATGAACTGGGCGGCTATTTATAGAGCCCTCAGCCCAACAATTTCCACTCTTGCAGGCATGTAAGATGACAAAACTACTTTTTGAATATTTCAAAATGAAATGTGGAGAATTTCCATACTTACTCATAGCTTTAAGAGGTGAATCGACTTCCAGCAGTTCAGAGAATAATTCAAACTTTCATTTGATTAAAAGGAGGGTTGACACCTACAGGCGTCTCCCAAAAATGGCACAACTTATGAACAATGGCGGGTTAATCTCAGAAGAAAACATCAAAGCAATAAATGCAGCCATCTGGCCTCATTCCGCCCACGCATTTCCAGAATGGTGGCACTTGCAAATCGCGACCTGGTCTATGGGCATGAGGAGCTGCGCGCGGTTCTTCTTTTTCACCATTTCAGCTATTACACAGTCCGTGATTTCCAGCAAAAGGAAATCCGCGATTTTACTTAGCCAAAGTTTTAAAATGTATTTGTTTTAAATTTTTTGAAAAGACTATAGTATTTACCATTTAAATTCTCATGATATTTCCAACGTATTTTTCCAATAGACTATGGAAGTCGAAAATACTTTCTTTACTTATGGTAAATGCATTTTATTGCCAAATGACTATACAAGTCAATTTTAATTATTTCCAAGGTAAATATTTATTTAAAATATAAACAAGGTATTATATTTATATTTTTCATTATATTAAATATATATCATATTATAGTTTTATTTACCGTATTTAAATATATGTATATATCTATATAATTTGTAAATATTACTATATAGATATATCTATATATTTTATTCCAGGTAAAACTATAATAACGTTTATATTTAAATATAATATAAAATATATATATAAACACATTCAAATATTTACATTTAAATATATTTATACATATTTGTATTTAATTATCCAAATACG
The DNA here is from genome assembly GCA_007115665.2 of Sequoiadendron giganteum. NCBI lineage: Eukaryota > Viridiplantae > Streptophyta > Pinopsida > Cupressales > Cupressaceae > Sequoiadendron > Sequoiadendron giganteum. Next base: position 21,752,693 of record CM021107.1, on the reverse strand, counting down.
TGTATTACAGGCCAGTCAGCGTACCCTTAATACACGTATTTGTACAAACATGTATATATACGTTTAACTGTAAATTCCAGGCATCAATATAACTTTATAACAACATTATAGCTAGTGTGCATATGTTTATAGGTGTGCCAACCATGTATACGTATCCGTATGTATGCCATGTTGACACATGTGTATGGCATAATAATTGCCCATCATACATATGTATCGATATGTCATGCGTGTTGTTACGTACATATGAGTGGTACATGTATACGCATATACATCCTGTCTATACCACACTTATTAGTTCACATTTCACATTCAAGGCTCATAGAACAGTAAGTTAGTCAACAAGTAACACCACTCATAAAGCTTAAAGAAGTAATCCAAAACTCCTAAGCCTAAGGATGACTTATTAAGACAACTCAATTTGACTCAGTTCCCAAAACTCTCAGTGAAGTGTGTGTATGCTCATATGATCGAATTTATCGGTTACTCGACCAAGCCCCTCTCCCGAGTGATGTCTCCCCCCCGCCTGGAGGAATAGTTCCTGTTCCTGCATCCATAGACATACAATCTCGGCAGTTACTTGTTCATAACATCAATAGTATACAAAACATCTTAAGTTAGAATATTCATAATTTAATTCTATGCATGCAACATAACATCAATAGAAGTATCAATCAAATGAGGCACACATTTAAATAGAACTTATTCATTTAGATAAAAACATGTTTTATTCATCACAAAGATTCAAACATTACACTCAATTGCCCTATGCAATAGTAGCTATACAATCGGGGTGTAACACCAGGGCGTAGACATGATAGAGGCCACTACTTCTAGGAAAAGGAAGGAGATAGCTGTAGGCAAGGAGCCGGTTCAGAAACAAACAAGGGTAGAGCCTTCACGCTCTGCCGCATCTAAAACATCGAGTAGATTCTGGCTACCGTTGATGCTTCATTAGTCGACATTAGGGATCCCTCCCCGATTCCTGAAGAAAATATAGAGCCTCAGCCGGACAATGATGCACCGCCGTCTCCCACAGACACAAAAATACTGGGGTCTGATGATGATATAGGCACCCAAAATGATGACTTTCAGGAGGGAATGATTTCAGCCCTTCGAGGAATTTTGGACGCTCCCGACAGAGAAGGTGTACCGGAAGAGGATGGCATGGAACAACTCACAATCCTGGACTGGCTAAAAGAAAGGATGAAAATACAAGTGCCAGTAGAAGAACCGAAAGAGGATGATATTGTAGACTTCTTGGCCAGACTTACACAAACTTCAGTCAAGAAGTCGGCTAAGAAGTTCTCAACCATACAGAGGGATGAGGCCGGCAATCGAACCGTACAAATTGCAATGCTGATAGTGGACAAGCCACAGGAAGACATAGCCCCACATGAGTACGCTGTCACTACCATTGACTTGGGTCCAACCACAAAGGGCCAAGAAGTTGAAGATTTGGACAATTCAGTGTCCATCATCAAGTCAAGGTTGGCGAAAGAGGTGGCAAAGAGGAAAGAGTGCCAGCAGGAGATTGAGCGCCTGAAGGAGTATATACAACATCTGATCAAGCCGCTTGATCAAGATGACACGGCAACTCCCCTTCTCCTGAACTCTTCACAGGAGGCAGGGAAGGGTATAGAAGAAGACAGGGTCACGACCAAAGAGGCTAAAGAGTGGATAGCAGTCAAAGGCACAAAAGCTGATGCATTCATGGAGAGGTTGACCTTGGTCTATGGTCAGGCCACTTCATTACTTTCTAGACTGGCCGCCTTGGCAGAAATGTGGGATGGCCTTCCGGATGTACAGGAAAGAATAATTCCTTGCCTCAGGATTCTGAAAGGGGTTCCAAAGCAGGAATTGATAGATGGAGGCATCATTGCAGCTGGAGCAACTTACGATTTCCACACCTGGTATTGGGCTTTGACGACACGAGGAGAGGTCTTGGAAAGAGTAAAGGCTGATGGGCTCAAAGTGGAAGAGCAGATTAGAGAAGTCCAGACCAAGGTACTCAACATGGTTGTTGACATCCTAGACAAGGAGGTCATACAAGAGGACATCTTGCAGCTGGAGGCTTTGAAGGGTAAGGTACATGAAAGCTTCTTTGCTATCACTGGGCCTATTTTGAAGCAGAACTCGGCCAAAATGGCGAACTTCCTAGACATCCGAGAATCTTTTGTGAAGACTGAGCCAAAATGGGAGGACATCTTTGTCAGATGTGCCGAAGGTGTGGACGGATTAGAGTTCAGGGTTGGAATACTTCCACAAGTCACTATGGAAGAGGTTGCCTCAATTGTGTCTAGATTCATTGAACACACGGCAACTCGGGAGGATAGGGATGCATTTCCTTGAAAATAGCTCCAGGCGCCAACTCACCTTGTCAACTCTTAGTTCACTGATGTTATTTTGGGAAACCCTAATTAGGGTTTATTTGTTTTAATCTCGGTTGTTGGCTCATTTTAATTTGGGCTATTTATTCATTTATGAGAACTCTATATAAACTTGTGTGCTCTCATTTTCAATTTGTGAAGTGAGTAGTATGAGATTGTTGCGATGAGACTATTTCCGATAATAAAAGCTCTAGTGCATGATTTGCTTAGAACCACTTTTGTTTTCAAATAGTGTGCGAGGTTTACATCTTCTCCTTCAACATTTAGAGTAAAGTTAAACTAGTATTTTATTTGTATGTTTGTTAGTGAATGATAGATTTGATAGCAGTGGTGGATGAAATTAAGCTCATACTTTTGTTGAATAGATGATTTGTATTCAATGTGTAAAGTTAGCCTGAGCTATTAAGTTGTGGATGCTTAACTTGCGTTTGGATAATTGTTAATTCAAACGTGAAAAACATTATCACCTCCATTGATGATTGCACTCGCTTTGCATAGTTGTCTTAAAGGAGGCAAAACAAAGTGTGGTTATTCTAGTTTTATCTAGTCATTGTCGTCTCTTGAGTTCTTAGGCGTAGCTTAGACCTCTAAACCCTCATCTTTTGCTCTGTTTTTTGGAAAATTTGAAATACCTGATGGAAAGAGCCTCAATGTCAAAACTGTCTAAGTCCTTAACTTGCAAATAAACTATAATGTAAGTCCCCTTGTGATTACCAGCAAATCACAACTCCCACTGGTCTTATCCACATGTCATGACCTGACTAAAGAAACATTGGAGTTATTGCATATTCTTCTTAGCATACGCATTAACTCTTCAAGAGAGGATAAAGTGTCCTTGGGCATTTTATTCTGTGTTTGGTGGGTATTAAAAACACACAGCAACACTTCCTATGTAGTGGGTCCACCAATCTATCTTTTTGGTCAATGCATTGAGGTCTGTAGGATTTTAGGGTTGTGTAAATAGTAATTGTCTGACATGCCTAAAATGAACACATCATAAAGGGAAAGTAGTAGTTATAAATAGGTCTTTAATATTTTGAAATTGTACACAAGTCTTAAAAAATTGTTTTAGGGCCAAGAGTAGCATCCACTACCTTGGATATTTGGGTCCAAGTTGAAGTCCATACCATAGAAGAAGTCTATATTCTCTCTGATGTACTTGGTCATTTATGATTAGTAATATTATTTTTTGGTTTTATTTTCAAATTCAACATATTGAAATAAGATTTAGCATTAGTTAGTTTTCCATGCATATTGTGCCTTTCTAGTTATAAAAAAAGGAGATTGGTTCATATTTTTCAGTGGCTATATTCTAGACACATGGAAATTTCAGAAGTTCTGTGTTGATTTCATTCTTTAGCTAGTGGTTTTCTGTAATTTGATCTTCGAAACTTCCAGCTATTTCAGTTTTTCCAATAGCTACAGTTCCAGATATTTAGCATCTGAGATTCTATTCAGAAATTAGGTTTCTTCCAGTTTTTATTTTTAGGAACATGTGGCAACATTTTATGCATTTAGCTTACTCTTTTTGTTGAGATTGGTGCTCCTTATGTGAATTTCCCAAGGATAATTAGGAAACTATAGAAGTATCTCCAAAGATGGAATTCCATCTGCAGCCATATATATGTACAATCTCGATTCTCATCAATCAGGTTTTGAATTGTACCATTACCATTATGCCTTTGTATATCATTGTTAGTACAGATCATCCATAAATAATTTCTGGAGGATTGAGAACTGATATTTAGTTATCATTTGGAATAACCATTTAAAAAAAATAAATGGCTAGTAAGCTCTTAGAAATGTTTAATTAGAATGATGTCTTTTGAAGATTGACGTATCTAGAAAACGCTACTGGATCAAGTTGAAAACTTGAATGACATACCAAAGATCCATACTTCTATAATCACTGTGGCTTTTGTTTCAAATATTATAGTTGTTTCAAGTTGTGGTTTCTTGCAATTTTTGCAGGGCATTTGGTTGCTCCGATTATGGCACATATATTTTGTAACATCATGGGATTGCCAAGCTTGTCATGCATACAGAGAGGGAAAGGTAACATAAAAGCTTATGATATTTATCTGAAGACAGCAATAAATGAATTCATGATGAATTTTTTTAATTTTGTTGCTATTTAGTTTTGGGCCTTGGCCCATTGTTTACATAGGTAAGTAGTAGTTGGTATTAGATAACATCATTTTAATATTCAGAGTTCAATATTTTATAATGACTTGGTATTGCAATGTTTTTTAGTGTTAGCTTTTAATAATAAAGTCTGTCAAGATTCAAGGCTAACCTTGCAAACTGAATTCCCTACTAACTGGAAGCATGTAAAAACGATCGCTCAAGCTAAGAATCTTTAGACTTCTCTGTGACACCTTGGAATGGGACTTCACCCCATGATGAAGCTGTTCATTGTATTTCAAAACTGATGGAAGATAGTTTCAAGACAACATCTGGAAAACATTTCCTAGTCCAAGCATTAAGAATGAATATAATATCACCTGATTTATTATGGTACCATAAATCTCTAAATTCACATAATATTCATTTGTGATGTCATATTTACATTTATTTTTCCAACTCTTAACTTTGACGACCTCAGCAACTTAAAACTAAGTCAAACTCTTCATCTTCTTTTTCTTGACCTGCTTAAGGCAGTTTGTTTGAATTTATAGGGTTATTATGCTAACCTGAATAAACTTGGCCACAACTGTCTACATTGTCATTTTTTTAGGTACATATTTATGGTTCAACCATTTGACCACAGTTGTCCACCATTACTTAAAATAATAATTTATCAAATCCCCTAGGGAAATTCCAAGATGTAAGTTGCAAAAATAGGTAAAGGACATTTTGTTGATGTAGCAGTAGCATTGCCCAATATTCTGATCAAATTTAAATCTTCTTATATTGTTTGGTTTTGACATTGGACATCTAATTTCAACCATTTTAGTTAGCTTAACCGAACTTGTAAGGGATAAATCTGTTGCATTTTCTTTACCTGCTGTTGCAACAACTTTTCTGTTGTTGCATGGACTGGAGGTAACTGGTGGTTGACCAAGGGTTCAGCGTTGACTGAGCAGAGATACCAATCTGCTGCTTATTTATAAGGTATATTAGCTTCATCTACCTTCCACTAACTGTATTCCATTTAAATTATTTAAGGTGATTGTTGTACTTCTGAATGCGTCTCTTAAATAATTAGTCCTGCAACAGATGGTGGTAAAAATGAGATAAGCTAGCAGTCTGCTAAGGGATGCTGGCATTGATGACTGAGAATTTTAATTAGTAGTAACACAAGGGATGTGGATAAACTGATAACTGCTCTGTTTCTCTATCTGTCTCTGTCTATATATATAATTGCCACCTACCATCATTGTTATGCTCCAAATTACCATTAGACCATGGCCTAGTGGACGATTGTTTCTACATTTAAACTAGCAAAAATGACACAGAATTTTAATCAGTAATAATATAAGGGATGTGATCAAACTGTTAACTAACCTCTCTCTCTCTCTCTCTCTTTTGCATGTGTGCGATAAGGGATGTAAACTTGTAACTAAGCAATGAATAAATTGGAATTTCAATCAGTAGTAACATAAAGGATATAAACTTGTCACACACTCGCCATCCTTGTTATGCTCCACATTATGTAATGTCCCCTTTTTGGGATAACCCTAATTTGTGGCCACAATTTGCTAATTCAGACTTTATATAAATTCCCTCTTCTAATGATATGTCTATATAGGTATTCTTTTATTTATATTTGATTGGTATTCTTATTTATCTATGTATATAATCATTCTTTATTTCCAATCTGCTGCTTTTCTGCATACATATCCTTATCTCTGATTGTTTCCAATTCATATTCATCACCTATTCCTTCTTAAATCTGTATTCTATCCTTCCTCTCCGAACTTCATATATACTGCTCTTAATCCTTTTATAAATCTGCAATAAATCTGGTTACAAATCTGCTATTAAGTTTGTCTTTAAATATCTCATTTGATCTTCCCGCAATTCCTTCATAAATATCTGCAAATAACTCTCATGTTCTGCTCCTCATATGCTGTTGTATATGTGATACGTCTCTTTATCTTACTCACACACCTTCACATATAGATCTGCATCTTCGAGCTTCTCATACAATTTTTTTTTTTTGATGGAGGGTTCAGACCTGTTAGGCAGCCCAGTGAGGCACGAAGCCTGCGAGCTGCCAATCAGCGAAGGCCACCACATAAACGATTTAGGAACCCGATATGGGCCCACACGTGCACCTCTTCAGCTTAGAGCCAAGGACTGAGGGGCATCCATGCCGCCAAATTCGCCCAGGGCACGATCCTGGCCTCATCCCTTATGATGTTGGAGCCTTGCTCTCAGCAAGACTTGATCCCTGGTGGGCTCATTCCGAACCTTTCAACTTCACCAGTAGACCAAGGGCCCATTGACTCTCATACAAATTTGGATAAGATTGTCTCCTTAATTCTTTGTATGATGATTGATTTATCTTGTATCTCGTACCCTTATTTCCCTGATTTATTCAATTGTCATATATGCCTCTATGGATGATTACTGGCTGCTCCTCTAGATCTGTCCAAATCTGAAAATGAATATTTAAATATGCCTTACCTAATCGATGGTCCCTCCCTTGAATTTAGCTAACCTTTATATATCATTTGAACAGGTTCGATGTGAGAGGTTGTGTTGTTTGAAAGCTAATTTCATTTGATCACCACTATTCAACGCTACCTTTGGTTGCCTTAATCGCTACCCTTAAATGCATTCGTTATCTCTAAATTATAAACTGCTTCTCCTTAATACAGTGCAGCCTTCAAGTCACTTTTATCCGATGGGAAGATCATTCTGTTGGGTTGGCTTATTCCGAACTCATGGTGAGCGTGTGTCCTATTCAACGCTACCTTTGGTTGCCTTAATCGCTACCCTTAAATGCATTCGTTATCTCTAAATTATAAACTGCTTCTCCTTAATACAGTGCAGCCTTCAAGTCACTTTTATCCGATGGGAAGATCATTCTGTTGGGTTGGCTTATTCCGAACTCATGGTGAGCGTGTGTCCCTCACATTCCCCTTTCCGGATTTGCTTCAGACTAGGAAGTCACATGGTAGCATGCCGAGGATATTTGACCTATGCATAAGGGAATGAACCTCCGGGTTAGTGCAGCGGAAGTGTTGCCAAACTTCATGTACCAGTTAGAACAACCCGGGCAAGGGCGGAACAACCCATCTATTGGAAGCCCGATAATTATATTGACGCCTCTGTATAGTGTTGAATTCTCCTATAATTTACGACTCAATTCAAACTGACTTTAACAATGCATGATCGAATCATTGATTACCCTTTTCTATTTATACTCAGTCGATACCAATGGGAGTAGGCGGATAGCCATTGGAGGTTGGAGTCAGATAGCATCTCATGTGCCATTCGCCCGTCTGGAACTATACTTGGCCATCACGGAAATAGCAGCAGTTTACATAGAGTGGGACGTCCATATACCAATTAACTTTGACGGTGATATGTCACGATTTTCCCTTAACAGCAAGACCGCAATATTTCTTTCTTATCCCCTCTATATTTGTTTGGAGTTGGACGTCCTCCTTTGCATTAATAAATCGAAGGCTTCTTAGATACCCTTGGTCTACGATCTCATTGAAGCAGCGGGGACGAGAGATAGGTACCAACAATTGTCTTAAGTTCTATTTATCTCTTAAGTTCTATTTATCGCCCCCCCTTGAGTTTGCACGACTCCTAATGAATATATAGCCTACGATGTCTATTCAGTCCGGGTAGAAATATTGCCTTAAGCAAGGCGGCGATTATTCCCCCACAAGCCCGATAATTATAATTGGCTTTGGTACATATTCCAATACTTCCTTATTTTATAAATAGATTTTATTGTTTTATATTAATTCTATATATTTTCATTATTTATTTTATTATTTAAATTGTCAATACTTAAATTTTAATATTTATAATATTATATAGAATAATTATATTCATAATATTATTTCCTGATAATTATAATTATAACAATATTCAAATTGTATATATATATATCCTTTTGTATTTACAATTTAGGGTTCCAAATCTTGGGACATGACACATTACCACCAGACTGTGGCCCAATACATGGTTGTTTCTATATTTTAAACTTTAAATTAAGCAATGAATACAACTGGAGCAACTTCCATCAAACTTTGTTTTGCAGTTGTCTTAAGATAGCCGTGTTAGATTTGTGAAGAACACGAGCCACAGGATCAAACATTGAACAAAACACGTACTCAAGAGCTCTGCAAAAGAAAGATTTGCTATTTCTCAAAAAGAAAATACATACAGGATGAATAATTACAAGAGAGAATGAATGCTTTATAAGAGCAACCCTAATGGTAAAGGGATTAGATCATGACAAGTGTCAACATCCTGTATGATGAGATAAATTAATCTAATATTAGTTCTGTAATTAACATAAATAAAGCATTGAGTTAACTAATAAAGCAAACCTAAGTTTAGCTTAAGTGCATGTGAATTAGAATAATAATTAATTAAATTAATTAATCCTTTTCCTATATCATTAAATTGAAGGTTCTTTTGGGGCCCTTGTAAAACAGAAACATTTTTTAGACAATGCTATGGTTTTGTAAAAGCCAGAACATGGCAGCAAACATCATCAACTAGCTATACCCAAAAAAAAGCCAACAGCATCTCATCATCCAATATCCAGAAAATGCAGACCCTTCATATCCTAAATAACAGAAAAAACCATTCTACTCTGCCACCCTTCAGCATCCCATACTTAGACAAGGAAAACCAGAAAAAAACTAAAAGGAATCCCGCCAGCTGTCCTCAAGGAAGATCAGACCATAGCTTCTGGAGCCTTCCCTGTCTTAAGGGCTGCTTGATGCGACCATATCTTCCACTGTATGCTCGGTAGCAGAAAAATGGCCACCTTTGTCATGGATTTTTTATTTTGCTTCATTCTCCCCTGTGCACTTGATCCGCACCAGTCCTTCCCAGAAGAGAGAATACAGAGTAAAAATATTGGAGACATCCTATCTAACCTCCCCGTGGATTACGTGCAGCCCATCTACACAAAGTGCTAAGCCTCTGGAGTAAGCTGCCGAGTCTTATTTTTGCTCATAAACTGCTTGAATTCCTTTGCGCCTGGACTTATTCATCTAACCTTCTTATAGCAGCCTTCTCTTGCTGCATGTTCTCGACCTCATCTGATCTATCCACAATAGGTACACTTTCCACCACAAGAATCACTGTCTGTAGATCCAATCCAAGACATCTGTGTCTGCAACCTGCACCTTAAGCTTATTGTTGATATCCTTTCCATTGGTAGCACAGGACCTGAAATCATCAGTGTTTGCAATGCTGTCTTGGCCCAAAATTTTCTTTATGAATTTCAGCAACCCAGATGAGAAATGGTGAATGTTTTCTTCAGGTGCCTATCTAAAACTGTGTTGCCAAACAGGAGTCCCTTCCATTGTCCACTTGTGGCTGCATATTCATACTTACCTTGGCTTCTCATGGAAATAGTCCTAGGTTGATAGAATGGAATGGCATGTTTAGTAGCATGCGAAAATATGGATGCTTTTATTCTTTGTCCTCACACAAGTTAAAACACTGCCATACATCCTCTTTATTAAGCCTCCTTAGGAAAGAAAATAATCTTTCTTCTGTTTTTCTCTAGTGGGAAGATAAATTTTTTTTCAAGGAAATTTGGACACTTGTTAGCATTTTAATTCCTACCTTTATTCTGACACAAAATGGAATGACATGTAAGGTAAAACCTTTTTTTGAATTAGAAGGGGAAGCTTTCCATAACAGAAAGGAAACAAAAACTCTAGATTTTAAGGACTCAACCTCTAGCTTCTTACAATATATATAATTTAACTCTTGGGGTTTTGAATGTACATTACAAACAGCTAAAGAAATTATTGTCTTTTTGTTCTTGGGTTAGGGGACTAGGATTTGTCATTTCTGCTCAAAATGAGAGATTTTTATGTCTTTCTTAGAAAGCAAGCAACCTAAATAGCTTTTAGATGCTCACTTTTTCTAGCTAAAAGTAGAGACTTAAATCCATGAGATCAACACAAAGATTGAATTAGAAGGAAATAGTATTAGGTAAATTGTATGTAAGGGAGTATGTACAAAGCCACAATCATCAACCATACTGAGCCGTACAGTACAAAGCCTGCAAATTCAACAAAGTAATATAGTTTACCTAAACACACATTCACAGGGTCTCTCATAAGATGTTTGAAAAATAATTTTAGCAGCAAGTGGGCATAAAATTCTTAATAGAAAACTAAGTGCAAGTGACATTTATAGGGTTTGCAAATTTTTGCATAAAAGATAATAAAAAAACTTACACTTCCACCCAATGCATAGTTTGCTTACACACAAAGCAAGCTGAATATACAATTCTGTGCACAAATACTAAACCCAAAAACATGAAAATTTCAAATAGATTTCTGATAAAGATAACTATCAACTAAAAATAGACCTTTTAGAAGATCATCTAATAATAGAATCCTTAGAATATGATTTCTATTGAAAAATGGTGATGGCTGAAAATAGCACGAGCTATAGATAGCTCGAATAAAAAATAACCAATCTTGACAGTTGGCTTTGACAAAACTCTTCCTCTTTGATTGTGACAACTCCTTTGAATAAGTTTGAAACCCTAATGGCCATTCTTGGGGTCTTGAATCCAATTTTCCTTTGTTCTGTTGATAGACCATGAATTAGGATTAAAAGATAAATTGTGAGAGGTCATCTCTAAGTCCATGGTATCCTTGTGTGAATTAGGGGTAGAAAAATATGTGATAAAAGCATTGACCAAATTTGGGAAAGAAGTGCAGAGAAAGTAAGATAAGTCAAACCATTGTAATGCTTTACCACTAGGTATAATCTAAACTCACCAATTAATATTTCACCAACTATGTGTGCATAATTAGCAAGCAAGATTAACTTCACATGTAAGGATGCATTAATAGACACATCTCAATCATGATGTAAAGTGTTCTTCTCAAGGCTTATAATGTCATCATGCAATGCAGAATAAGGCAATGAAGTCTACAAGAAGCTAATGAATGATCATCAAGGCATAATCTTTCATCATGTAAAGAAAGGCAATGAGAAAGATAAGTATCCATAAATTCAACATGAGATGTAGAAGGTTGATCATCATGTATGAGAGGAGACATTATCTAAAAAGCATGACTATATGGATGTAAGATCATCATGACACGTGGAAGAAAGATCATCATTTGTCATGAGTAGATGGAGGAGGTAAAACTATATCATCTATGTGTGTTCTAGAAGGTGTTATCACAAGGTAGATCATTGCTAGGTATGTACACATCACCATCATAATCTATATGAACATCACTAGGCTTATGGATAAATGACATAAGTGTATCTAACATGCATGGATGAGTGCGGATCAACTCCATGAAGAAATGGAAAGATGAGACATGGAAAAATAAAATTTCCATAGAAGACATATCCTTATCCTTAGCAAAGTGTGTCATAAGAAAATCAAGGATAAACAAATGATGTGTAATGAAAGATTGGAGCCTTTCAAAATCTAAAATGAATGCATTAATGTCAACCAAGGAACAAACCCTAAGAGGTGCCATGATGATAGAATAATGTTGGGTGGGAGGCTAGGATAAAAGATAAATCACAATGTATACTCACGCCCTAAGCAAAAGATATAGGCATATAAAGAACTAAACCCTAGAAAAATTGGGAAATAGATGATAAATTAGAGTTATATCAGATTTGAGAACTCTAATGTTGATTAGAAACCCTAGAGGAAGGATAGGTTGTGTAAGATTGGAGGGGGTTGCCAAAATTGTGAAAGGAAAATATACTTTTCTTATGCTTAGTCTAGGCTAATTGAAGTGCATATACATAAGCACAATTAACCTATACTAATTTATTCATTTGGCTGGGTTTGATAATCTGATCATTTGCAACGACTATTTTTGGAAATACAAATTGCAATAAATGACAGTACTTAACTTTGTACCAAAAAATGAATGATCCAAGTGAATTCTCTGCATTTTGACAAGTCATGAGGTTAAGAACAATGGGTGATAGTCTGATATTAGTTTGAGGAGTAGAATATTCCTTTTCTTTCTGCAAGGATGAGCTTGAGGATTTGGATTGGACTCATGATCAAGGATTTGTCCTTCACTTGCAGACTCAATCCAGTGATTGGGAGGAACTTTGCTCTTTACTTCTCTTGATTTGCTTCTATGTCTTTTGCCTCTTTTGATGTTTGAAAAATAATAGTATTCATAAATAACCTATGTTACACGGGGACGGTCCCCACCCCTCAGACACGCGTCCTCGTCTCTTGAGCTATTTCGGGGATGGCGGGATGTTAGGGGTTGTCCCCTTTCTGTCTCCCAAACTGTCAAAAACATGAAATGTCTTGGAACGTGTCCTAAAATTCGGGGATGTCAAGAAACATAAAGGAGATGCTTGATCATCCCTGAGGCAGCTAAGGACGTTTGAGACGTCCCCCAACCATCTCAAGGATGGCCAGGCGTCCCTTTTAGGAAATACAATATATTTTAACATTTAAATAAAAGGACATGTGGTGAATGGATATTGGATTGTAAAGGGTAGTGGGGCTCCCACACACCCTCCCATACCCCTTATACGCCTTGATATGCAAAAGGAAAAGAAACATTTTGTTTTTAACTTTTTATTGATTGCTACTATTGGAGGTTCTCCCATACCCCTTATACGCCCTGATATGCAAAAGGAAAAGAAACATTTTGTTTTTAACTTTTTATTGATTGCTACTATTGGAGGTTGTGCCATTGATGTTGGAGAAAATATTTGATGTTAGTAATATTGTTTAGTGTTTACACTTATAGGGACAGGGGTTTGAGGGGTGTCGACGCCTCCCCATGTGACAAACTCAGTCTTAAAATTTACTTTGTGATTGTTTACAAATTTACAATGAATAACAATTGAAAACTTGAAGCTTGGTTGCTTGAATTGAAACTTGAAACAATGAGAAAAGTTCAAAGAATATATATATAGTAGTGACCTCAATTTTTTTATCAGTGATTACAAACGAGTAAGAAACCTATTGTTGAAATATTCAAAGAAGCTTAGAAGACATCAATTGGTTCAGCTACAACCATTGCATCAAGGTATATCATTTGCCTTTTATTTTTTTTAGCTTGTTAGAGAGGGTTTGCAATTAATTTTAGAATGTCTTGGTTTCAGTTTGTTATCACAAAAAATCACCACAAAATGAGCACTAGCAATAGGAATGACAATGTGAATGAGGGCAGTGAAGAAAATGACGTAAATATAATAGATCTTTCTTCTCATTATGAAAATTCAAACATAGGTTCTAGTAGAACTCCACAAGACTGTTTTGCATGCCATTCACCCTCTCTTCAAAAAATTGCAAAAGTCCCTTTTAACCCCAAAAAACCTTTGCTTCAGTTTGCCACCAATTTGACCATCAATAAGGGTAAAAATATAGGGGGCAACAGGCATTGGTTATGTTATATTTGCAAAATTGATTATCATGGGAGCTATAGTAGGGTTAACACACCATTTATTGGGTGAGAGTGGACATGAGGTTAGAGTTTGTGCAGATATAACATTGGAACAACAGGTTGAATTGGCAAGGTTGGTTGGAGAGAGTGAGGGAAAAATTACTAGTACTACTAAGAGTAATAAATGTTCATCCAAAACTTTGCAATCTATTGATCAATATGACTATTGTATTGCATCAATTGGAGAGAGTTGTGATAAAGGGAAGATGAAGGCCACTTTTATTGCAGGTGAAAAAATGCAGTGGTAGGGTTAATGAATTTACAAAGAACATGAGCAATTTGATGATTTAGTGGCCAATTTTTTTATGTCCATGCTATCCCATTTCATTTGGCAAAGTCTCCTTATTTCAAAGGTATGTTGAGAGATGCAATAGCAACTAGACCCTCTTATGTTCCTCCTACAGAACATAGATTGCATACCTCCCTCCTTGACAAACAATATTCAAAGGTGAACATATTGATGGAGGAGATGAGACAAACATGGATAAGGACTTGTTCCTTTGTCATCATGGGTGGATTGATATTTGACATCGGCCACTCATTAATATTATTGTTAAATGTCTTGTTGGTTCATACTTTCTTAAAGCTATTGAATGTTTTGGGAAAGGTAAAGATGCTAATTACTAGTTGGCCATTTTGAAGGAGACCATAGAGGAGATTGGGTCTTCTAATGTTGTGCAAGTTGTGATAGACTCAACTCGTGTTAGTAAGTTAGCTTGTTTGATGGTTGAGAGTATTTACGAACATATTTTTTTGACTCCATGTTGTGTACATGCTTTGAAAGACATTGGAAAAATAAATTGGGTGAAGATAGTAGTGGTCGAAGCTAGAGACATACAAATGTATGTATGTAATCGTCACATTTCACTTGCACTATTATGATCTTATTCAAAGAAAAAAATTGTCAAACTGGTTGAGAGTAGATATGCATGCTATTTTATTTTGTTGGAGAGGATGTTGGAGGTGCTAGATGCTCTACAATCCATGGTGGTTTGTGGAGAGTGGAAAAAGCGTGCTAAATCAAAGACAAAAGAAAGGAAGGTGGTGAGAGAAAGGGTGCTTAATGATGCTTGGTGGTCCAATATTAGGTAAGACAATTTTATTTAATAATTAATATGTTTGAGTTTCTACTTTGTTTTACTTCTTATTTTCAAAATTTAATTTACATTGTTAATAGTGTTAATGTTAAATTTTAAATGTTCCTTGCAAATATATTTGCTCTATTATATTACTTGTTGTGGGGGTAATCAGGTATGTGGATATAGACTCTCCTAGCCTTGGAGAGATTTATGAGACTTTTGATAGCAAGCTTGATCAAATGAAGCAAGCAATTTGCAACAAGGATCTTGGATTACAATTCTATGAAGAGTGTATCAAGCCTATTGTCATAAAGAGGTGGAACACAATGATCATCCCTCTTCATATGGCTGCCTTTGCTCTTAATCCCAAGTCGTATGCACCTAGAGTTCGCCGAATTCTTCCTTTTGAAGATGTTATGTAATGGAGGGGTTTATGAAGGCCCTTTGTAAGTCGTATGCACCTTGAGAGTGGTGGCTTCAATTTCTTGATCTTCAGGTTCCTACATTCAACAAACTAGAGGCTAGGGTGGATAGAATCAGTATTGCACAAAAACACCCCATTGGATAGTGGAAGTTTCATGGGAAGGAAACACCAAAGTTGAAACAACTTGCTATTCGTCTACTCTCTTAGATTGCTAGTTCCTCTGCTATAGAGAGGAATACGTCCACCTATGGTTTTATCCACTCAATCAACAGGAATAGGCTTACATCTAAAGTTTAAACAAACATAAAAACTAGTTGCAGTTCATAGTGCCTTAAGACTTTACGATCGACAAACTACTGAGCATTGACACTCTTGCAACACATTGGGATGTTGATCCTGAAGATGTTAGGCAAATTAACGAGGAGATGCAATCGGGATTGGTCGGAATTCCATTGGATGAACCATAACTTAAACCAAAGAGTGACAAACTCTTTGTCTTTTGATATTGATAGTCCAAATGAGGCATAGTTGCATTTTGAAGTTTGATTGTTTGTGACTTGAGTTTAAAATTTTAATTTTTAAACTTTAAAGTTTAAGCTGCTGTTATGCTATTGTCATCATTGAACTGCTGTTATATTGCTGAAATACTATTGGTATTGTTGTCATGATTAAATTTTATTGCTTTTATATTGCTGTCATGATTTAATTTGAGCATCTCCCGTCTATATGTACTATTATGCTGTTGTTATTTCTAGATATTAATATATTTTGAATTTTTTTATATATATTTCCGTCTCCTCGCCATCCCCAAAAAATTGCCCTTGGATTGCCATCCCAAAACACGTCCCTTTCTGCCCCCCCATCTCCATCCCCGAAACATCGTGGAACATAGTAAATAACTTGATAGGGTTGCTATTATGTCATAAGTGAATATGCACTTCTTGTCAACCTATATAAATGTGTGTACAATATATAAAATAACACTATTCAGACATGCATATGCTTCCTAGAATGCTCGTGCAGATCTAAATTCCTTTTATTTCTCCAATCAAAGTGTGTAATACAAATGATATTCCTTGGAATGGTTAGAGATATTGTATGATTAAATAAATGCATTGAACACCTTTAAGTATAGGGACATAGCAATAAATCACATAAATTTGTGTTTAGTTGGCCCTTGGAGGGAAAAATTTTGGGGGAGTTGGCCAAATTTGAAATTTGGTGGCATAAGTTTGTAGACGTGGGAATGTGATGAGTCTACAACTGTGAACTTGTCCTTGAACATGAAAGGAGCTAAATCAAAGTGGGTAATGTGTATAGAAAATTGTGTGTGCATGTGTTACAAATACATGGGTGGGGTGAATGTATATGGATGTGTATACAAATACATGGGTGGGGTGAATGTATATGGATGTGTAAACATATGAATGGGGGTAAGTGGTAAGTATATAGGGATGCGTATTAATGGATAGGTAGGTGGAATAGAGCAAGGGACCCAACTTTGTACAAAGTTGTGTCATTTGTCAATGTCTATGTATAAAAGGCACTCTCCTCAATATGGGCCCAAAACTAAATGGGAAATGGTATGGGTATGCAAAATTTACCATTACAAATTATAATATTTTTTAGATATATTATATATATATATATATATATATATATATATATAAATATATATATTAAAAAAAATTGATCATCAAATGAAGAGGGGCTCTTTTAGTCACATGATAGTTTTGACGCATGCCTTTTCTTTTCCAAAATCAAAGAAATACAATATATGGTACTTGTATTGAGATTTGGAATTGCGGGAAGTGAGCTGAATGATCAATCATCCTCCCTCTACTGTTTGTTTTTTAAACTCTACATATCAAATAATATCGATTTCATTTTTATTTCAGAGCTTGGTCTAAACATAATATACCAAATTTCATATTGATTTGAATTGACTTCTGGCCAAAAAAATTTCTTTTTGGTTTCCATGCGCATTTTTGTGTCAAATGAAGCTATATGTTGGATTATATTGTGCAGTAACAACTATGGTGTTTTTGGCTGGCGTAGCAGGTTTCTTTCTGATGCTTGCTCCAGTAACTAACCCTGTTTTATACACTGATAGCATTGCTAGTTCCAAGTGTTGGCAAGGGTTTTGCAAGTTGAAGTCTGAATTATAAGACAATTGATGATGAGTTGTATTTAGCTTTTGCTTGGTAGGAAAAGTTTATGGCCGATTTTATAAATTTAATATTTAAAAAAAAAATCACTTTATCCGAACTTTAGAATGCATTTACATTTTTTGGATCTAAGGGCTGGTTTTGTTTGGTCATTGCAAGTCATGATTACTTTGGCCCTCCTTTTACTTGGAATTTTATAAAATTACAAAAATACTACGTGTTCATTTTCATTAAAAACAAATCTCATTTCTTCTAATGATATAAACAAATCGATAATTATGTTGCCTTATTCTATTGTAAAACTCTTACGTTTCAAATATTTTGCATACATTCATGGTATTGATCTTGTTTCTCTGACAATGCACATATGTATCTTAAATATTCGAATAAATTGAGGGTTTGGAGATATTCATCTTTTATGGGTATGTTTAAGTGGAAATTGTAACATATTGTTAGTTGTTAGGAAGTGACATTGTGTACAGTATCTGTTGCTTAAAAATATTGGTGCATTAGATTTCTGTGTTAAATGAAGCTATATGTTGGATTAAATTGTGCAGTAACAACTATGGTGTTTCTGGCCGGCATATCAAGTTTCTTTCTGATGCTTGCTCCAGTAACTAATCCTGTTTTATATAATGATAGCATTGCTAGTTGCAAGTGCTGGCAAGGGTTTTGCAAGTTGAAGTCTGAATTACACGACAATTGAAGCTGAGTAGTATTTAGCTTTTGCTTGGTAGGAAAAGTTTATGGCTGATTTTATAAATTTAAGATTTTTAAGAAAAATCACTTTATCCTAACTTTAGAATGCAATATTTTGGATCTAAGGGCTGGTTTTGTTTGGTCATTACAAGTCATGATTACTTTGGCCCTCTTTTTACTTGCAATTTTCTAAAATTACAAAAATAATGTGTGTTCATTTTCATGTACACAATCTCATTTCTTCTAATGATATAAATAGATCCATAATTATGTTACCTTATTCTATAGTCAAATTCATACGTTTCAAATATTTTTCATACATTCATGATATGGATCTTATTTCTTTGACAATGCATATCTATCTTAAATATTCAAATAAATTGAGGGTTTGGATATTTCATCTTTTTATGGGTACGAGTGGAAACTGTAACCTACTGTTAGTTGTTAGGAATGACATTGTCTTTGGTATGTCGCTTAAAAGTATTGGTGCGTACTATAGTTGAACTATTAGTTGTTAGGAATGACATTGTCTTTGGTATCTGTCGCTTAAAAGTATTGGTGCATACTATAGTTGAACTAAAATATTTTTGAGAGTTCCACATTTTTATGTTGAATATCTATATCGTTAAAAGGTTCATTGATCTAGTTTCTAAAGTGTTTTGAGGATATAAGAGAATAGATGAGTATTTGTAATGTTTTGACATAATCACCGACTTTTGGTAGTCACATTCGATATGGAAAATCTTGGTCCCTCATGAAACTTGTGTTGGAATTGATTGTCATTGATGTCAAAAAAGTATTTGAGATTTATAGAATATTGTCATTGACGTCGAAGGTGAGAAGAGCACTTTGTGAATAGAAGAAATTATATGATGGACAAAGGCCAAAGGCCATTAATCGATGTTCAAAGACCAAGTAAAATCAGATTGAGAAGAGTGGATAAATGAAGTGTGTGAGTGGAGCAACAAAAGATATATCAATAATGAAATGAATCATATATCAATGATGAAGTAAATCAAATTCAATAAAGGAATAAAGGAATGGATAGAAGATATATTATGAAGCGCTTCTTACATCATAAATAAATAAATTATTTAAATAAATATTAGTTTTAACCAAAAGTCAGAAGGGTACGATGAAGTGTTGTGTCTCATGATGAGACAAGATATATAAGAGTAGTCATTCCATGAGATGTTATGTGGGAAACTTTTATCATTCAAGAGTAAGGAATAAAGAAAGGGAGGGAGGTTTTAGAAGTGTATGGAATTATAATACGTAGCATGAAGTAAATAAGAGGAATATAGAAGAATGAAGTGAATGAATATTATTAATTGAAGATATGGTTAAGAATAGTCAAGAGACATGTTGAAGAGCTATGACCATTGAAGAACAAGAAAATAATAGAGTAGTCATTCTATGAGATGTTATGTGGGAAACTTTTATCATTCAAGAGTAAGGAATAAAGAAAGGGAGGGAGGTTTTAGAAGTGTATGGAATTATAATATGTAGCATGAAGTAAATAAGAGGAATATAGAAGAATGAAGTGAATGAATATTATTAATTGAAGATATGGTTAAGAATAGTCAAGAGACATGTTGAAGAGCTATACCATTGAAGAATAAGAAAATAATAGAATATCATTCATTAAAGGTTATTTGTAAAGAAGATTTATTCTCAAAAAGACAATATTTTATTGAAGACGTTGGTGCCCCATATTGGAGAGGTTGGTGCCTCATATTGACGGAGTTGGTGCCTCATATCAAAGAGATTGGTGTCTCTTGCTAAGTTGGTGCTCAATTGTGGGGATTGGTGCTCACAAATTGTATAAGAGGGGATTGATGTCTCTTGTGGGTTGGTGCCTACAAAGATTGCAAAAGAGATTTATATAAAATCAATATTTTGTCGTGGTTTTCTCTCGTAAGGGTTTCCACATAAATTGTGCGTTCATCTTGTGTTGCATAATTGGTAGATCTTATGTGAATGATGTTGTGCAATTGACATTATTGTGGATGTTAGTTTGAAAAAGTAAAGAATTGTCTTATATTGATTCACCTTGTCAGCATAAGCATGTGCTCATCAACTTGAAGCCATTAATATTATGGAGTGTCAATTTACACATCTTATTGATTTTTTAAAATAGATATATACAGATAAAATCATTCAACAAAATATATTTTATGAAAGAAAACAAAAATCACATTACTACTTTTGCCTATGAGGAACATTTCATCTCAGTGATGTGTGCATGGGCAAACCTTGCTTTAGAAAGATATGCCATTAAATCTAATGGGAAGAGACAAGTGAAAAGATAAAAGATTTTTTTGTACAATCTAGCTAGAAAGCCATTTGAGAATCTTAGTTCCCTCACCAATTTGTTTTTATGGAGCTAAAGATTAGTTGATGTTTAAAAATTGTGAACTAGTCTCATATTGTTAATTATTGTAGTTAATTCAGTTTTAGACTAGTTATGCTAAGAGGTGTTCTACAGTTGCATACAGATGGGAGGAGTCCATGTCAATAAAAACATCTTGTGGTTGAAATTGACGTCCATTCCATAGTCGGCGGTTGAAATCTACATCGTAAGAAGGTAACACCTTGCAAAGGCAATCCTGCTCTGTAATGGTTGGATGCGATTCCATTACTTTGCAAGAGAACCGTTCGTCTTTCATGAATTGTTCATTTTTGAACAAATTTTAATCGCTTTTATATCTTTGTTTTTCACTCATTTTTGTTGGTAAATGCTCCAAAGACGAGCAAATTACAAACCAATGGATTTGATATTTGTTTCTTTAAATCTCTCTATGTGGTGTCAAAGCTGAATCTTGCAATAAACAAGTTGTTTCTACGTTTTCCAAGAGCATTTTTCTTGTTTCCAGGGTGATATCTTAGAGGGGATTTGTTGAGTAGGAAAAGTGATCCTAGATCCAATTAGGATAACTCCAATTAGGATAACTAAGACTCTCCTTTTTATTTGACCCAACATTCAAACATAAATTAACTAGGGTTTGATGATTAGCTTGCTACCACAAGGGAGAGCCAACCCCCTAGGGTTTATGTTGTTTTTGAGTTGTTAGGATAATAAATTTGATGCGTGATTTGACAAGCCTATTTGACATACAACCCTAGATTTGAAAATGTAATTTAGCGGATAGACGAAAATGGAAAGTTACAAAACAATTTCAGATTTGAGACTGACACAAAGAGGAACTTGTTATGAAAATTTGAGCCTAAATCTCTTGCTTTTTTGGATCTGAAAGTTTGAGATGTGGATTAAGGTCTGCACTCTATTTCTTGAGACTATCACTTGTTGAAACCTCCAGATATAACTTGCACAGATGATAATAAGGGAAAAGGTTGTGTTGTGTAGGGGCTTGCCTAAGTCAAACCTCGTTTTGGTATTTCTATCTCCACATATAACGATTGTTGATGATCAAAAGGGCATGCCCTAGGTTGGATAGAGGCCAAAATAACAATAATTGATTGAAATTGATAAATGACAAATGATAATGTTACCTTGATGTGAAAACCCTTGAAGAAGAGATGCCACACAAGTTGCCACAAAAGCTAATTAATGGTTGCCTTGATTTGCTTGATAGACTTGCAAAAGGTTAGCTCACATACACAATAGATTGCTAAAGCTAGCATGTAGATGATAACTCAATACGTCTTCATGATTTGGCATGATTGATCATAATAGCTCCTTGCACATAATTGATTCCTTCATCTTGATGTCTTGCAAGCTTGAACTTGATTGATGAAATTGTTGTAGTAATGCTGCTAATTTTGCCCTTGAATGCTCTTGACTGATTTTAGGATCTTTAATTTGCTCAATAGATTCTCCAAGTGTGCTTCTAGGATTTCAAATAATAAAATGATTAGTATTTATATGCAATCAATTACTCTAATCTCTCGAAAATCAAATATCGATGGCCGACAAATAAAATTGGAAATTCAAATAATAAATTACTGACACTAATATACTCAAATTTGGGTCCAAAAGTGTTGGTCTAGGGTGTGGGGCGCCCTAGACTAGACCCACCCTTTTCGGGGCCAAAAGTGTTGGGGGCAAAACATAAAATGCATAATTTCATTTCCCATGTTTGATTTTCCAAAGATGTTTGTAAAACATGCAATTGAATGCATAATTAGGTTCAAGCACCTAGGGGAGAGCTAAACCTAGTGTGAAATTTTCAAGGGTGACAATTTTCAACGCTACAAGATCTACACCTTGAAGAATATCTAGATTCGTTGGTTAGTTTGTATGCCTTGTTTCCATATTTTGTATGTGTGTCTATTGGTGTGGTTGCTACTACATTATTCTACAAATCCTTCTATCCTTTAGGTTTTAATGGATGTCCATACCCCTTTCCAAAGCTCCCATTTTGGTGTAGACAAGAAAGATTCTGGCAAGTGGAATTGTGTATACACTTGTTATTGCATTTGCTAGAATCCAAGTAAAGATCGTCGTATCAGGAATGTTGCGACCCTCTCTTATTATAGTTGTTGTAGGAGGCAAATATATTGTTTGTTTCAAAAGTGCCCCAAGTGATTAATGAATGTAAGGGGGAGGAATAGATGCTTGTTGGGCACATCCAATGTATTAAGAACAAAATAATGGAATTTTCCATTTGTTCTTGAGTTGCAGAGAACAATATGAAATGGCATGGCTCAATAGCCAAGTAGCAAAGGGATTGAGATTGATTCAAAGCCTTGGACAAATCAATCTATTTGTGATTTCCCTACACCTTACCTACCATAGCTTTATCAGATTTGCTAGCATAGGTTGGCCTAAACATAATCTATATTCCTCCCCACCTTGTTATGTATGCATGTGTCTGGAGTTTTGACTTTGTTTTCTTGTTCTTCACACCCATATATCTTTACCTCTTCAAGATGAAGTGTTGCAAATTGGTTCAATATGTTAAAAACTAATTTCAATCTTAATTTATAGATTTATGTATGCATGCTTATGGATTTTTGACTTGACTTTCATCATTTAATCAATACTATAATTTTTCTAATATTATAAAACAACATTAAACTATATTATATAGTAAACGACAAAATTATATTAAATTATGTAAATATTTAATTTTATAATTATATTACATAAATATTAAATCTATTTATTATAAATTATAAATTAACAATATATTATATTATATAGTAAATTATACAAAACATTACTAATAAGATTTATGTTTATATTGAGAAATTGAAGTCTATGTGATATACACTTTTCTTTATAGTTTATGTATATTGTAGTCTTCCTTTACTAACAGTAACAATAATTATAACACTAATATGAATCCTAACCAAAACCAATCCTAATTATAACACTAATACTAATTTTAACACTAATTCTAACCCTAACTGTAACTCTAATTCTAACTTTAATCTTAACCCTGATCTTATTTCTAAAACTAAAACTAATTCTAATTGTAACACTGACCCTAATTCTAACCCTAACTCAGACTCTAACCCTTACCCTAACTCTAGTACTAGTTGCAACTCTAATGCTAACCCTAACCCTAAAACTAACACTAATTCTAATTCTAACTCTATCTCTATCTCTAACACTAGTTCTAACCCTACCTCAAACTATAATTCTAACTCTAACTCACCCTAACCTTAACATTAACACTAATTCTAACCTTAACCCTAGCTCTAATGCTAATTTTAATCCTAACCCTAACCCTAACCCTATCCCTATCCCTATCCTTATTTCTAAAACTAACACTAATTTTAACTATAACCTAACCCTAATTCTATCCTTAACCCTAACCCTAACCCTAACCTTAACCTTAAACTTGACTCTAACACTAATTGCATCCCTTAATCCTAACCTTCACCCTAAAACTAATTCTAACTCTAACTCCAACCCTAACCTAACCATATAAATCTTATATAAAATTCTAACACTCACTAGTTGTAAAATTGACACTAATTCTAATCAAGGTTACAGTTATAGTTAAGGATAGGGTTGGTGTTACAATTGGGGCTAGGGTTCAATTAGGATTATGGTTAGGGTTCACTTAGGGTTAGGTATGTGGTTCAATTAGGGTTATTGTTAGGGTACAATTAAGGTTTGGGCTAGGGTCCAATTAGGGTTATTGTTAGGGTACAATTAAGGTTTGGGCTAGGGTCCAATTAGGGTTAGTGTTAAATTAGGGTTCAATTAGGGTTATTATTCGTTTAGGGTTAGGGATGATAAAGCTTGGGGTGAGGGTCGGGGCTCAAATAGATTAGGGTCAAGGTTCAATTAGGGTTAGGAATAGGGTTCAATTAGGGTTAGGATTCAAATATGGTCAAGGTTAGAGTTAGAGTTCTATTGGGGTAAGGGTTTAGGTTCAATTAGAGTTAGGATTTAATTAGGGTTCAAAGTTGAGGTTAGAGTTCAATTAGGGTTAGGGTTAGGGTTAGAATTCAATTAGGGTTAGGGATTGGGTTTAATAAGGGTTAGGGTTAGAGTTCAATTAGGGTGTGTTAACTTAGGGTTCTATGATAAAGCTTGGCATTAGTGTTAATATTCAATTAGGGTTACAATTAAGGTTCAATTAGAGTTCAATTCGGGTTAGAGTTAGGGCTAGGATTCTACAATAAAGCTTGGCATTTAGGTTAGGGTTCAATTATGGTTAATATTAGGGTTAGTGTTAGAGTTCAATTAGGGTAAGGGTTAGGTTTCAATTACGGTTAGGATTTACTAAGGGTTCAAAGTTAGGTTTAGAGTTCAATTAGGATTAGGATTCAATCGGGGTTGAATTAAGATTAGGATTAGGGTTAGGGTTAGAGTTCAATAAAGGAAGTGTTCAATTATAGTTAGGGTTAGTGTTAAACTTGTGTCAGGGTTAGGTTTAGGGTTCTTCAATAAAGCTTGGTGTTAGGGTTAGGGTTCAATTAGGGTTCAATGAGAATTAAGATTAGAGTTTAATTAGAGTTAGTATTCAATTAGGTATAAGGTTTGAGTTAAATAAGGGTTAAGGTTTAATCATGGTTAGGGTTAGAGTTCAAATATGATAAGTGTTCACTTAAGGTTAGGGTTAGGTTCAATTAGAGGTTAATTTGGGTTAGGTTAGGGTTCTACGATAAAGCTTGGGGTTAGGGTTCAATTAGGGTTAGGATTTAATTAGGGTTCAGAGTTAGGGTTAGAGTTCAATTAGGGTTATATTTCAATCAAGGTTCAATTAGGATTAGGGTTAGGATTTAATTAGGGTTAGGGTTAGAGTTAGAGTTCAATTAAGGTTAAGGTTTGGGTTCAATAAGGGTTAGGGTTCAATTAGGGTTATAGTTTAATCAAGGTTAGGGTTAGAGTTCAATAAGGGTAAGTGTTCAATTAGGGTTAGGGTTCAATTTGGATTAGGGTTAGGTTTGAGGTTCAAACAAGGTTAGTGTTAGGGTTAACATTAGGGTTCAATTAGGGTTAGGGTTTAATTAGGGAAGGGTTAGTGTTAGAGTTAGGGTTAAGGTTCAATTAGAGTTGTAGGGCCTCTATAATGTTTGATTAACTTGGTGCTACAAGTAGACACAATTCAATAGGTGGCTTCCTAACTGATAGTTCATCTTCTATGAGAGGCTTCATTTAATTATCAACCAAGGGCTCATAAGCTTTTGACAATGTTGGCTCTATATATGCATTCATGGATTCTTAACACGCCATATATCAATGGAGTATAGGTGATTACACATGTACATAAAACAATAAAAGTTGGAAAAGGAAATGAAACACTAATTTGCAAAACAGGGGAAATAAACTTAAGCTGCTACTTTTTGCTACATGTACTTATCACTTAAGACTATAACTATTAACTTCTAAAATTGAACTGTAACTAATTACTTTTGGAGGATACAACAAACATTAAGCTACACAATTCAATTCAACTAGAATTCCACATGCATGTAATTGGAAACCATCTTAACTAGATTCAATAATGCATTAATTAATCTCATAACGAGAAATAGAGTGGATAGTAGTACCTCAAGTAGCTCTTGCTTGAGTTGTTGCTTCCATAGTAGATGTCAACACTTACTACTTAATCAACAAATCATGATATTGAACTAACTCCTTTATTGTATGAAAACTTTGAACTCTTACAATCTGACAAGGATCTACCAAAGATTTCTTATTCATCAAGATATATCTACTATTGCAACTGATAGCAACAAAACAACTACATGCAATGATCAACTGATAATTAGTAACTAACTAGATAACTAGATTTGCTCCTCACAACAGATTCCACCATATAGGGTGTGTGAGGAGTCTTATTCATTCTAGGACTGAAAACATAACCATAATGTATCCGTCCACTCTCGCTCAAATTTAGGGAGAAGACTTAGTCTTGAAACAAAAAACCATAATTGAAAAACAAAAGAAGAGAAACAAAATTGGAACTCTTCCCTAACGGTTAATCGCCATGATAGAGACATGTTTCTTGGGGAATGTCACAACATGGGTTACTCCTGCTCTAAACAAACTTCTTCCAGTCATCTTATTTAGTGGATAAGAAGTGATTATGGTGACTCAATGTTGACCATTCAATGGTCACCTTCGTTCTCCTCTGGAATTGTTGCACTTCAACCATTATGACTTCTCCCCTGCAACTATTTGCGGTCCTTATGGTATAGGCTGGAAATCTAGTTGCTGCGAGTTATAGTCCTAGCCACAAGAGGTTAGTTTCATCCCTAAGGCATACACATAATTAACAATCATAACTTAAGCATAAAATATACTAAATCTCATGAACATTCATACATTCACACATACAGATGTCAACATATCATATTTGTATTTCTACATACTTAAGTCTGTCAAAGTGCATGAAAGGTATATAAAAGATGTATGAAGTCTTGGGAATGTCTGTGAAACTTGGCAGATGAAATGATAAAACATAATCTAATGAAGAAAAATTAGCCATAAATTAAGCCCATCACTCCCCCCAACTAAGCTATTTGCTTGTCCTCAATCAACTTTTAATGCTAGAGGTTATATTGCAGAGCCATCTCTCTAAAATCAATCATAGTGTCAATTCCTTTGCCCTGCTTCAGGTAATAGCCTTTTTGGTCTTAGAGCTTCGCCAATCTCTTGTTTTCTATTGCTTCCTCTTCCCCTCATTTCCTCCTTGTCCAGTGTGGTAGAGGAAACAAGAGGATATGAGTATGGAAGACCAATAGGAACTAGGGAACTCCATTTTTCAGTGCAATATGTATATACTTATGAGACTTGTGAATTATGGCTACATAGTTGTAAATAGAGTGTGGCTCCTTCCTTTTCGGCTCTGGTGAAAGATCTTACCATCTTTTCTGAACAAAGTTAAAGGCTTCATTGATGGTTCCTGCTGTTAATTCTTTCATTCTTCTATAATCTTGTTTTCTACAATCCATTATCTTCTTTCCAACTCCTTTGTGATCCAAGAGATCCACCATTGTTCTATTACTAAATATGGATCCATTGGCTCCTTTTAGAGTTGTAAGGCAATATATTTTTATTTTTCATGATATTCTTGTAGAATTGTCCCCCTTGATGCTCATTCCTAATATAAGAGGCCAAATCTCTTATTTGGAGATCTCCTACAAACATCAATGAATTCCAAGTAGTTTCATCTGAAAGAACAAATTGTGTAGACAAAAATCACACAATTGATCTTGCATCTTTGATGTGGAGTTGTAAAAAATGTCTAAAACAAAATATTTTATGTTCATTGCAACAAGTAGATCACTAATCAATTGACTAAATTGAAAAGATAAAAAAATCTCTTGCAAGAACAAAGCATAGACCCTGGAAGGTGGCATGCATTGAAGCAGTTGTGTCAATCTTCAATCTTCGCTTTCAAATTTTTCACTTCTGTTTCTTTCTTTTTCAATGCCCTGGTGTGGTTATATATCATTTTTGCTCTCTCCCTTGCCTATTCTTTCTCTTTTTGGGAGAATTCCTATGTTTTCTTCCATAGTTCAAAACCTAGGGACACAAAAGTTAGTCCAATGGGGGTTTAATTGGCCCAATTGAGCTCTAGGGTACTGGATCTTCTCCTTCTATCTCTACCATGGCAAGTTGTGCCAATATATCTAGTTTCAACCCATGCTCAAACTTGTCAAGTCTTTCCTTCAATTCTTTGATTCAAGCATCCCGTTCACTATCTTTTTGTTGGTATGTTTTTAACACTTCCTCCAACTATTTTATGCTCTGCATTGATTCTTGCAATTATTTATTAGTATTCCTTTCTTCAATGAAAAGTTTCTCATCTTTTTCTAAAAACTATTCCTCTCCCATTGCACCTGTCTATTCACACCCCTCTGAAACAAGGCTTTTTGGAGATCTCTTCCTAATATTTTTAGCTACACAAATATCTTCTGAATCTGATTTAGAAGTACTATGATAATATAATGGCTATACAATTGGTATGTTTATATCTTTTTTCTTTTTTCTCATGCCTCTCATTGGCCCCTTCTTCTTGAGATGATGTGACCGCCTCCTAGATTGTGTGGGCTTCTTCTACCTCCTTACAGGTGCAGAAGAATAATCTCCACTCTTTCTCTTTTTACCTTCTGACAACCTCTTATAAATAGGGGTTTCCTGATTGCTTTCTGTTGCGAGCTGCTCAAAAGAGGTTGCAGGTTGCGTTCTTGCAAACCTTGCTAATCTGGTTCTCTCGTGTTGCAGGTAGGTTTTGCAATAGGGGAACTAGAGGGCATTTCTCCCTCAAGAGCACTTCTTTCTATCCTCTGAACTCTTTGTCTCTTGATAATGGAGGAAAATGAAATGACAAAAAGTTCTAAATAACAAAAATACTAGGGAATAATCTTGAATACCCCTCCCCCTAACTAAAGTTGCTAATGTCCTCACTTAGTATGTACAGATTGGGAAAAGTCATAAATTAGAAGTAATGGAAATTTTTAAACATGATATCTGACATGCACGAATGAAGGATAAATATTCATAAAATCAATAATCTTCAATGATAATTATGATAGTTAATGCAAAGTGTACCTGTAGGTATTGGTTGAATTTAAATGTAACTCATGTAGAGTAGCTAAATGTTGCCTGCAACTTGATTTGAAATGATATACCGTGATTGCTATGAACTTTGTGCAATGATGGTTTAAAATTGGAGGCAACATATGTGTGGCACGTGGAAATGACATTGGAATGATGGATAAAAATCTATGGAAAGTACACCATAGGTGAGGTGAAAGTTATTGCATGGTACTATGGAATCGAAAAAGATGGTATGATGGATATGTGGTAATGCTTGAAATAAGTTGCATGTAATGAAGTGTAGAATGTATGGCTGCATGTGCGGATGGATATCTATTGAAGTGATGGATATGCAATTAATATGGGTGTATTTGGAATGATTGATAGGCAAGTGCTATAGGCTTAAGTAGTAATATGTCTCTTATGTAGTTTTTTTGTCTAGGGGCATGATGCTCCAGGTTCTTGTTGCTTCTGCTACTATTTCAGAAAATGAATATTGTTGAATTTCACTTATGCAGTGTGTGCATGTGAGATGTGTGATAGAATTATACCTGTGAAATGTTAGTGTGCTAGCCGTGCTGCTCGTCTATTGATATTTCTAAAGAACTGTTTGTTGTTGCCAATTTTTTTTGTTTATGTGGCTCAAATTGATGTTGTAGTGATAAAATGAAGTCATCCTTCTATAATGGTCATTTGTAGAGCTTCAACTTGTAGCCATTAACTAGCAATGAAAATCATACATCGTCAATTGTTTGTAACTAAACTACTCCATTTGGAAAGACTATTTTTATCTCATATGGCCCAAGCCATCTAATCTGTAGTTTCCCTTTGTAACCTTTGTACCTTGAATCATATAGTAAAGCCCAATCACCTGCACTGAATTCTTTGGTTTTAATAAATTAGTCATGCCAACACATCCTTTATTTTTGAATGATTTTAGTATGGTGGATTGCTTCCATTCTCATTTCATCCAATGTATTGAGTTTATGTAACCTCTCTTGTTGTGTTGATAAGTTCATGCCCAATTTGGTTGTTGTCCTCAGAGTCTTGTATTTAGATTCTATTAGAAGCACTTCCTTTTTACCATACACCAATTCCTATGGTGTAAAGCCTATTGTTGTCTTCAGGTTGTCTTGTAAGCCCAAACTACTTCAGGTAACTTGGCTTCCTAGTCCTTCCTGTGGAGTTGAATTGTCTTTGTGAGGATGTTTTCAATTTCTCTGTTAGTGACCTCCACTTGACCATTTTCTTGAGGGTGGTAGGGTGTAGAATTTCTATGTTTGATCTCATATTCTTGCACTAGTTTTGTGATCAGATCTTATGTAAATTGTGGCCCCTATTCCATGACAATATCTCTAGGAACACCATATGGTGTGAATATATATTCATAGTTAAATTTTGCCACATTCCTATCTCTTGCAAATTGAAAAGCTTTAACCTCTACCCATTTGGTAAGGTAATATGTACAAACCAATATGCATTATTTGTTACTTGATGTTGGGGAGATGGGACCAATAAAATCTAGTCCCCATTTATCAAATGGTGCTATTATGAGTTGTGATTGTAATGGCATCTTATTTGTCTTTGTTGGCCTTCCCATTCTCTGACATCTATCACAACTCCTGGTGTAATTGATTGCATCTTTATAAAGTTTTGGCCAATAATAGCTAGTTTTCAAAATCTTAAGAGTTGTTCTCTTTGTTGCAAAGTTTCCCTCACAAGGTTCATCATGGCATGCTCTGAGGATATCATATACTTCATATTCTCTAATGCCTCATCTCATTATATTTTTAGGACTTGTGTAGAATAACTATCTATCTACCTATGAGTAAGGAAAACTTTTTTGAACTAATTGCCTCTTCTCCCTTGGTGCGAGATGTGGTCGTGTTTACCCTGCTACTAGGTAGCTAGCTATGTTTACATGCCAGGTTGTATGCAGAGAGAGAAAATAGGTGCTCATTTGGGAATGAATCATCTACACCATCTTCTAATTTGGTTGGTTGTCTAGAGAGGAAATATACTACTACATTAGATTTCCCTGGCTTGTTCACAATAGTAATATGAAATTCCTAAAGTAGTAGTAACCACCTCACAATCCAACCACCAACTATTGGTTTGTTCATTACATACCTTATTTTTGCATGGCTAGTATGTATGAATATAGAATATAGTGTTTGAATTTATTGATTGCATGAACCACTGCTAACATCTCCTTTTCAGTTAATGTATAGTTGAGTTTTTCCCCTTGAATATTTTTACTGATATAGTAAATTATATACTCAATATTTCCATCCTTCTATCCTAGCACAACTCCTATTGCAAAATCAGAAGCATTTGTATGGATATGGAAAGGTAAATTCTAGTTTGGTCCTCTTAAGATAGGGGTCTTGGTTAGTGTTGCCTTGAGATCTTTAGAGGAATGTTGACAAGTAGGTGTCCATTCAAACTCTACATCTTTAGACAATAAGACAAATAGTGGTGCTGCAAGTTTACTAAAATCT
The DNA here is from genome assembly GCA_007115665.2 of Sequoiadendron giganteum. NCBI lineage: Eukaryota > Viridiplantae > Streptophyta > Pinopsida > Cupressales > Cupressaceae > Sequoiadendron > Sequoiadendron giganteum. The sequence continues at coordinate 21,720,836 of CM021107.1, read as the reverse complement.
TGTTTAAATCTCATGTAGTACCCAACATGGCCAAGGAAACTTCTAACGTCCTTTTGTCTTTGGGCTACAAGAAGTGTTGATATTATCTCAATTTTGTTGTCATGAAGCATTTCCTCATGGCTTAGGGATATGTGATCATCTTGATATCTCTATAGTACTTTCTCCAAATTGGCAAGTGCTTCTTCATTGGTATTTCCATAAGTTGTAAAATCATCCATGCAAAATTTTATGGAATCATTAGCAAAGTTTGAGAATATGCTTAGTACTGCCCTTTGGAAGGTGGTAGGTGCATTACATAGCCCAAATGGTAAGATAGAATAAGCATATGTACCCCAAGGGCATGCAAAGGTGTCTTGTCTTGGTCTTCTGGGGCTATCTTAATCTGTTTGTACCCACTAAACCCATCCAAAAAAGAAAAGTATTGATTTCCTACTAGTGACTCTAGTACTTGGTCAATGAATGGAAGGGGAAAGTGATCTTTCCTAGTTGTTGTATTTAGCTCACGGTAGTCTACATACACTCTCCATTTACCTCATTTCTTAGGTACAATTACTAGTGGAGACACCCACTAACTATAAGAGATTGGGTAGATGAATCTTGCATCCAACAAATTTTGTAACTCTCCTTTTACTATCACAGACTGTAGGGTTCATTCTCCTTTGGGGTTGCCTAACTAGTTTATAGCCTTCATTGATGTATATCCAATGCATGCATAGGTTTGGGTCTATTCCTTTCATACCATGGTAATCCCATGCAAATGTTGTTGCATGTGCTTGCAACACATTCAAAAGTGAAATATATTCTGCAATAGTCAATTGGCTGTTTACATTTAATGTCTTGTTTGACATAATCTCTAAAGTCAAGGATGATGTGTGAACAGATGAAATGTCAAGACTTACTATATTTGGAATATAATGATGTGGCAATAAGGTGTGGAAAATTTGTGAAATGGACTTTAGATGTATTGATTGGAATTATGTTCTGCAGGGGGTCTTGCAAACATGTTAGTCATGTTGCTGCAGGTCCCTACCATAATTGTTTTGCACTATGTTTGCAATAAATTCATCTTCATCTTGGTTTTCTAACAAGGGACTACATTCAATGGTCATTAGTGTTTGTAATGAGTATTGGTCTTCCTCATCTACAAAAGACCATATAGTTTGCTCCAGATTTGCATGTGGTTGGGTAGGTGGATAAAGGACTAGTTTCTTAGTTACATTTCCATTGGAAATGATCATATGTTACTAGACTTGCAACCTATAAAGGTATCTGCAGTTGCCAACCAAGGTCTCCCTAAGATGAGTGGATATCCTGCAAGATTAGTTTTAGGCTACAACACCATAAAGTCTGCAAGGTATTCCCATGAGTCTAATGTTATTACCAAGTCTTCTATGATTCCCTCAGGCTTGACTATAGACCTATCTACTAACTGTAGCACACTAGGTGTAGGTCTAACCTCCATAAGTTGTAATAATTTCATGGTTTCTTTAGTCATTACATTAATGGCTACACCAAGGTCAATTAAGGTATTCTTGATGAGAGTACCATTTATTTTGACATGCACTATAGGGCTCCTAGGATCTGCATACTTAGGGACAATTATGTTTCCCAACATAATGTCTATAAGTTGTCCTAAGACATGTATAGTTTGAGGGTCCTTACATTTTCTGCTTGGATTTTTGAGGCATAACTCTCACTATTTTGGTATAAATGGGTACTTGCTTAGTGGCCTGGATAAGGGGTATCTTGATGCAAACATCCTTGAGTTGTCCCAATAGATCAGTTTCAGCTTGTGAATGACGTTTTTGGATTGTTAATCTTTTAGGGAATGGAGGCTCTAGACTCATGGTTGTTGGGTTAACTTGATTTGACTTAGGTTCCCTAGGTTGTTTGTCCATGGGCTATGTTGGGAGTTCCTCATCAATCAACTTAGTGATGTGAGGAGATGAAGGTCTAGGTAACATTTTCCTTGATTTGAGGTGTACATCACTCACCTCAACTCCATAGGTGGGGTATTGCATGGTGTCATTAGCATAAGTCTGTTGGACAGACTTGTTATTTGGGTTAGGTGTAGGTTGTGCTGGCAATTGAGGTGCTCTTGGTGTTATTGGTGCAGTTGTTGCTAGGTTTTAAATTATGGCTTGCTGTTGTGGCTACAAGGGTTGCTGATAATTGATATTTTGATTTTTCCAAGTTGTTGAACTCTTTGCCATTGAGGTTGCCATTGATTTTGTTGGGGTGGCCACTAAGAACTATAATTAGGTCCTCGGTAATTCTGTGGTGGCCACATGTTTTGTTGTCATTGATTCCAATTGGATTAAGGCATTGGCCATTGTGAGTTTTGCACATTGGTCCAAGATTGAGAGTTCCAATTAGGGAAATTTGCATTATTAACTAGAAATGACATGTTATAGTTTAGGGGATCTTGGGGCATACCTTGTATTGGCTATCATGGTTTTCTTTGAGCTATGTAAAACACTTGACCATCTTCATCTTCAAGGGCATGAAACCATGGATTTCCTTGCTTATCTTCAAAAATATTGATGAACTTCTTGCACTTTCAATTGATCTTCTTTTGTTTATAGTGTGGGCAGTATTCTATGAGGGCTTCTTTTGCTTCCTCTTGATTTTATTGATGTGGAGGGTATCTAATTATGTAGCCAAGTGGCTAATATCCTCCTTCATGTTTGATAGAAGATTTCTCAACTCCACCCTTGAGACTTCAGTGGATGATTTGTTGAGAAAGGAGATCCTGTCTCCCCTGGTCTTCTTGGTGAAGAACCTAAAATAATTTCTACAAATTTTGAAAATATCATCAAATAGTAAATGCGAGATGTATCTTGCCCCAATGAGGTTGAGTGCATCCATACAGTGTTCATTAACTCCCCTTAAGAATACCAGTTTCAAGGATTCATTAGAGAGTCTATTTTGATGGGATTTCATGAGGCAAAATTGAAACCTCTCAATATAATCTTCCAACGATTCATCTTCTTTCTATGACATCCTGAAGATGCCATCCCTCTTTTTGTCTATTCCTTTGCAGTAATCCTGGTATTTCTTTAGGAACTTTGTCTTCATTGTGTTCCAATTGGGAACATCTCTTCCCAAGCCCACGAACCATCTCAGAGCAACATCTTTCAATGTTGCTGGAAACAATTTGAGTTTGTGAGCATCTGTGGTATAATCATACCTTCAACATAACACATCAAACTCAAAAAGAAAGGTATATGGGTCCTCTGTAACCAACCCATAGAAGACATGTAGTGATGAAGGAGGTATATTCTTTAAAGCAACAACCCTTTCCTGGTTGGCTATAGGGAACTCAAATGTTACATGCTATGGTTGGTCTTCTACTGCTACATCAACCATGATGCTTATGTGTATGTAGGAAGTCTCCTTTGTGTCTGGTATAGGTATTGGTGTCAGGGATGATTCTTCTTCAGGAATACCCTCCCTCTATTCACCGTGTTCACCAATATCCTCTAATGCTTCGTGTGTTGAGGGGAGAAATATTCCCAGAGTGTCTTGTTGCCTCTACATGCAATGGTTGTGACTTTAGTTCAACGGTTCCTGCACATTGTTAGTAACTCGTGTTGTTGATAGTTAAAACCTAATTACCCTAATGTTGAAAACAAAATTGCTAAACTAGGAAAAATTGAAAATAATTAAAATTACACAAGAGAATCATGAACTTAGCACCATCCCTTGAAATGGCACCAAAAATGTAGGGCCCCTCTAATGTTTGATTAACTTGGTGGTATAGGTAGACACACAATTCATAGGGTGGCTTCTTAACTAAACAACTCATCTTCTATGAGAGGCTTCATTTAATTATCAACCAAGGGCTTGTAGATTTTGACAATGCTAGCACTATATATGTATTCATGGATTCTAAACACGTCCTATATCAATGGAGCATAGATGATTACATATGTACAAAAAAATGTAAAAGATGGAAAAGGAAATGAAACGCTAATTTGCAAAACAGGGGAAATAAACTTAAGCTGCTACTTTACACTACGAGTACTTATCACTTAAGATTGTAACTGTTAACTTCTAAAACTAAACTATAACTAATTAATTTCAGATGATGCAACAAACATTAAGCTACAAAATTCACTTCAACTACAAAATCTCATTCATGAATTCCACATGTATGTAATTGGAAGCTATCTTAACTAGATTCAACAATGCACTAATTAATCTAATAACAAGAAATATAGTGGATATCGGTACCTCAAATGGCCCTTCCTTGAGTTGTTGCTTCCACAACAAATGTTAACACTTACTACTTAATCAACAAATCATGATATTGAACTAACTACTTTATTTCATGAAAACTCTGAAATCTTACAATCTGACAAGGATCTACCAAAGATTTCTCATTCAACAAGACACATATACTGTTAGAAGTGATAACAACAAAATAACTACTGATAATGATCAATTGATAATTAGCAACTAACTAGATAATTAGATTTACTCCTCACAATAGATCCCACTATATAGAGTTTGCGAGGAGTCTTTTTCACTCTAGGAATGAAAAACATAACCATAATGTATCTATGAACCCCAATCCTATTCTTGCACAAAAAAAAGAAGCAAACACATTAGTAAGCTCATATGCAAGATAAAACAAGGATTCCCCATGAAATCCATTTACAATGCTCAAAATAGGAAAAACAAGAACAAAACATGAAAAGCTAAAGCAATCCTAATTAAGCATGCAAACTCTTGATCCCATGGGGGAATTTGTGCCAATTGGTGTGTCGAAATTGGCCCTTTCCCAACTCCATTGTTGCAATGTTGATGATTTGATGAGTGATCCACCTTGATGAAGATTCAATCAGGCTCCATGATGAAAAATTTGCATAACCTAGCTAAGAATTTGATGAAATGGGTGAAACTAGATATGTTTGAGGATGAAGTTGAGTATAGTAAGTTTACTCAAATTGTGGATGTGGGAATGAGAGGAACAGTCTCTCATTTATAGATTTGAAGAATGAGAGAAGAGGCAAAATAAATGAATGTGAGACAAAAGACCAATCAATGAGAGAAGGCCACTTGTCCACATGTGATTGGAAGAGGAATGGGCACATTTTGGTCAATGTGCATGATAAATGCTATGAGATTCAAATTTGAAATTTGAATGTGACATGTTGGAGGGAGAAGGAAATGGAGTTAATGTCACTTGGCTCAAGGCCAAGGACATGTAAGAGGCCTTAAATGCCTTGTTGGAAGTACCCATCCTTTTTTGGAGGGATTTTCAAATTTGAAGAATATTATCTTTTGATGCCGAGTTGAGGGAAAATAGATGAATTAACAAATCAATTAAATTGATTTATTGGTGCAAGTTGCAAAATCTAGAGGTTTGAAGTGATTAGGATTAGATTTAATCATGATTTGATCAAATTAAGTAGAAATTAGGTGATTTGACAATTTTGACTTAGATTTTAGGATTTTAATAAATCAAAGTTGAGAGGCAATGATTTTAGATTTAATTAAATAAGGATTGAATTATTTAATTAAAGAGGATGATGTTAGATTAAATCAAATAAATATTAATTTATTTAATTTAAAGGGATGACCTTAGAGATTTAATTAAATAAAGTGAATTATTCAATTAAAGAGAGACTATAGGATTAATTAATGGAAGAGAATGACTTAATTAGATAAAATTGATTTATTTAATTAAGAGATGAAATGTGATGATTAGAAAGAGGTGATTTAGGAAGAAACGATGTTAGTAAGCTCAAAATTAGATGTGTAGGATCAAAAATGTATATTTTCCATGTCTACAGTATCCATTCACTCTCCCTCAAAGATAGGGAGAGGACTAAGTTTTGAAACAAAAAAAAACCATAATTGAAAAGAAAAATAAGAGAAACTAAATTGGAATTCTCTCCTAATGATTAACCGCCATGATAGAGACGTGTTTCTTGGGAAATGTCGCATCATGGGTTACTCCTTAGAACAAAATTATTCTTCCAATCATCTCATTTGGTGGATAAGAATGTGATTATAGTGACTCATGGTTGACCATTCAATAGTCACCTTCGTTCTCCTCTGGAGTTGTCGCACTTCAACCATTCTGAATTCTCCCTTGAAATTGTTTGTGGTCCTTATGTTGCGGGTTGGAAATCTAGTTGTTGCGGGTTATAGTCCTTCTAGATTTAAGAGGTTAGTTTCATGCCTAAGGCATACAAATCATCAACAATCATAATTTAATCATAGAATTATACTAAATATCATGAGCATTCATACATTCACACATAGAGATGTAAACATATCATATTTGTATTTTCACATACTTAAGTCTGTCAAAGTGCATGAAAGGTATATAAAAGATGTATGAAGTCTTAGGAATGTCTGTGAAACTTGGCAAATGAAATGATTAAAACATAAACTAATGAAGGAAAAAACTAGCCATAAATTAATCCATCAAGAGTTACAATTCAATTAGGGTTCAAGGTTAGGGTTAGGGTTGAATTACAATTAGGGTTATTAAACTGAGAACTATTTATAAACTACTATTATTCCTTTGCATCGTTAATTGTAATCAAACATCTTAAACAATTCACTATAAATTATACTTTAAAGAAGACATTACTTATGTATACTCAATGTTAATTAATAACTTATATTGAAATGATTAAATTTCTAAATAATGAATACAATCTATGGAGGGAATCTTTGCAAGGAATGGCAAGAGTAGAGGAAGAAAATTCATCCAATTTTATTGACTTACACAATCACATGTTAGTGTCATCACGATAACGATACAAGCATTTCCTTGTCTTATTGCCAAAGAAATCAAGGCTAGTCAACAAGCTCATTGATAGTTGAAATAATATTTTTTTAAAATCTAGAATGTTAGACACCATTCATTCTATGGAGCAATTAAGGATTCCCATTGCCAGGGTGGTAGTTGATAGGGATGTGTGATTTACAACTAATAACACAATCATAATGTATTGAAGAAAATGTCCACTAGTAGTGGTAAGGGTGTAGGTGATGATGGAGATGATGATCCAAATAGAAAGAAAGAAAGAAATAGTTGTTACCTCCTAGTTTATTAGGTCTCTCAAGAGAAGATAAAGAAAAGTAGATGTTGAACAAAATCACCATGACATTATGAAGCCCATTGCTTTGAATCCAAACACAATCAATACTTTATTTCTCATTTATGAATCACAACAGTAGATCATCCCCTTAGTAGACCAAGAGTTTCTTCAAGTGATAATATATTATAGAAAAAAATAGTTCTTAAAACTTAGTCTAGATTTCTCAAATAAAATGCACACTACTTGTGCCCACAAAATTCCATGATAGTGACTTGAGTAATATTGAGGCTTTATGGGTCAAATGATGGTTTATATTGTGCTCCTAGAGGAATAAATCTTAACAAAGCAAGGGTGGAAAATGTTCAATTTTTTTATAATAAACCTTCTCCAATTAATCATGAGATTAACTAGTAGAATATGACGATTATCACTTGTGGAAACTTATGAAAGGTATTGGGTGTATTAGATTAGAGAAGGAATCTCTAGTTAATTATATTGATCAAGTATGTGGTTTGCATGTAAGAATTCAAGCACCTATTGTTGCTGAGATTATCCTTGCATCTAATGAACAACATGACAAACTCATTTAGGTTAGGGAATGAACAACTTACAAAGTAACTTTCAAGGGTTCATTTTTAACAACTCTAGGCCAAATAAATGATTCTATTCTTTTGGAATGGGTATGAATATTAAAGTTCCTAGAATTTGAGTTTAGTGCACCAAGAATATCACACAAATTTTATGTCATGGTGTTATATGTGAAATGTATCAAGGGAGATCATGAATTCCTTTGACCACACTTTTGATGAAGTTCAACTTGGAATCATCTTACAAATTTCTATAGAGCGTTTCATCTCTTTTGAGCACTAATGTGATTTGTTTCGAAGATCAACTTCTTACCCTCACAATTGAAGAAAGCTAGGAACATGCCAATGATGTTTCATTGACTATATAGGGCTATAGAGCCATCATATATGTAGCAATTTAGATATCCTTACCATTACTCTAGAAAGGAATTCATTGTGTCTCAAGTTGATGACACCATGAAGAGGTTCATAGCTCCCCCTTTAGAAGCCCTTATAAACAAGATCTTTCCTCCTATACAATCACTTTGTATACAATATAGAAAAGTTAAATTTGAAGGGGATTCATATTGACTAGTTGATGCATTGTTAGTAATGAGTCAAATGAACAATTGATTAACGAACATACAAAGTAAATAACAAAAGGTAACATGATTTTTTGGAGAATTTCAATCTATTATCATCATTTCTTTATTAGAGAATGCTACCAATGTAAGTTGTGCAAAGGCTCTAGTGATGACATGAACCCAACCATTTAGCTTTTAAAAATTTGTGACATGATTACATGACTAACTCACTAGCCAATGATTGAAATGGGTAACTCCTATGATCATTTGGTTGCACAATAACCTTGCATCTACTTGATGCTAACAAGTTTCATTATGTTGATCTTTTCAATGACAATGTCAACAATGATAATGTATTATGAACCATTTGTTCTCTATGATAATGGCTGGTTTGAACCCTTCGTCTTTTGATTGAAAGCATCTATAAATAGGATCAAGAAAACTTGGTATGATCATCCAGTACAATTTCCTAAACAAAAACCCATTGCTATGTTTGGGGTGATTTGACTTTCCATGCATTGTTTCATTTTCTCAATAAAGAGTTGTTGACATCATAACATGCTTTCTTTGTTGGTATCTTATTTCTATTTAACACACTAGCAAGTAGTGTGAGCAAGAACCTCCCTTTGCATAGAACCAAATTAGGTGTGTGGATCTTTCAATTACTCCTTCCCATGAATGTGCATTCATGTGAAAATGTTAGTGTGGACTTTAATTCTTGTGTGCAACCTTTGAAGTCAATGTATGAGTAATGTAACCTTGCAAATGGATAAGAATTCACATAAGAATATGTAGAAACCCAAAACGGCTCATGCATTGCAACAAAACACTATGCATAGGAACACAAACAAGAAAATAATAAAACATGAATACAATCAGATGCCTTGCACAAAATTGTTTTTTTGGGTGATGCAAGATTGCATGACCTTTGAGATGATCCTATATTAGACATCTAAGGTGAAGAAAAATTGTGTTGCACACTTAAATTCAAGATTGCATAGAGCATTGATTAGACCACCCAATATTATTTAATTAAACTTAAAATGTTCACGAGTCTTCTTTTCCTCTATTTTTTCTATTTTTTTAATGAACAAGGCATTATTTGTACTTATTTCGTCGAGTCTTCTTAACAATGTGTGTGTCCAAAATCTATGCAATCTCATTTCATTTCTTTTCTAGAGTATGCATTCTCCAATCCAAATTCTCTTTTTCTTGGAGATAATCCTTAGGGTCATGCATATGATATGAATATAAATTAGAAACATTGAATATTAGTGAGGTCTCCATTCCTTCTGATAACTCAATTTCATATGCAATTTTTAAGAATTTGTGCAAAAATTTTCAAGGATCAATTTTTTTGGGCTCCAAGCTGTATGTTCCACATAAGAACCACTATTTTCTTAGATGTGCCATGACTAAGTCACCTTTTGAGAAATTATTTTCCCCTCTATTTTCATCTACATGCAATTTGTATTGTGTGTTGCTCTCTTTCAATTGATTCTTGACTTGCATATGAACCTTCATGTGTTGTGTAAAGTCTTCAATTTTTGTATTGATGCATTTATCATCTTGAGTCTTTAGCAAGTCTATGACATCTTTTGGAGATATCATCTATAACACTTGGAATATTGTTCTCGAGACTTTTTTATTGAATTTTTGTACACAAATATGCTTGTGGCAACATTAGACTCTTGCTACTTGTACTCTCCCACTAAATTTCTCAAAAAATTGGCAAGACTTGATTAACAACTTTAATTTGACCATTTTATTTTTTGATGGTATGTAAAACTATAATTTAGTTGGGTGCTCAACTTCTTCGACAAAATGCATCAAAGTGACCAAGAAACCTTGTATCCTCGTCAAAGACAATACTTTTTAGAAACCCATGTATCAAAGGCAATACTTTGTAGAAGCCCATGTAATCTAACTCTTTGAAAAGTGAATTGACTATCTTTGATGCATGATTTGACTTCTGATAAGGAAAGAAATATGCCATTTTAGAAAAAATGTCAACTGTGGAGATATAATTATTACTTGTTTGTGTGTATGACAACCCAAGGATGAAATCCATGGGTAGTTACCCCCATGGATTATAGTGTGCAAAATGGCTTATACAATCCTATAGTATGGGATAATCCCTTTGCAACCTAACATGTTTTTCATTACTCAACAAATTCCTTTAGGTCTTTGCACAAAATCAATCAATACTACTTCTCTAGCATGGTTTGTGTCGTGTTTGTGCTTAAATGACCTTTGAGTCCGCCCTCGAGTAACCTTAAATTGAGATTCTAGCTCACTAATTTGCGTGAAATAAATTATTTCTCTCGTGTAAAAAATCTCCATATGGGCCTTTTATCTCCAACTCAATGCTCTATGCATGGATGCCATGTAATTGAAAAATTTGGATCTACATCATATAAATAATTCATCTCTTCCATGTTCACAAGTTCCACTATCATTGTAGACAATGATACTTGCCTCTTGCTTAAAGCATTTGCAACTTTGTTGGTTGCACTAGGTAAATGCTTCACCAAAAATTAGTAATCTTGTAGATATTCTACCTACCCCATGTGTCTTTGGTTCAACTTTATCTAATAATTAATGTATTTCATTTCCTAGTGGTTTGCATACGACAGAAACTCCTTTGACAACAAATAATCTCTCAGACCTTATTTAAAGCTTGAACAATGGCATAGGATTCTTGGTCATAAAAAAACTATTTCTCCATAACTTCATTTAAATTTTTTCTAAAATATATGATTGGTCTACCCTCTTGGATCATTAGTAAACCAATTAATTTATCACCAACATCATTGTAATAATATTATATCAATAGGCTAGAATAAACGAAAAGTTAAATAGTTCAATTATATGTCAACAATAATTAAGTAGTTGAGAGTTTTTTCTCATATGCAATTGAGTAGGGTTGTTGTTAGGTATGGGAGAGTTTATGGGCATTTATAAAGCCAACACATTGTAAAGAAATATTGTCCCAAGCAAGAATATTATATAACTGCATATATTTTTGTGTACAATCCGTTTGTTCTCAATAATAAAAGAGTAAATGTGTGCGTAAGGTTTTTTTTGAAGTGTCTACATTCATTTTGTTAATATTAATTACTGTATGTATTTGTTAGCACTATTATTTGTTTGAGCTTGATTTTCTAAAGTTTTAAGCTTGGATTCTTATATGAAATGCCATAAATATTGTTTGTGATCCTTTTCATTTATAAAAGGTAGTGATTGAAATTTATAATTTTGTCAAATTGGCAATTTAAACTTGTGCTTACATTGTAGAAGAGTAATTCATTACCCTAGGCTGCACAATAATAGAAACATATGGTTAAATATCATATAAATATTAATTGCTCATTAATTATATTTCAGTTTTTAGAGAATTTTTACAAGCAAAAATCAATTGAGTATTTATCAATAATGAAGAGTGGAGGAGTTGGTGATGAAGTATGTTATTAAAAATTTAAATTTTGAATGTTGTTGGTTTAAATTTCACACTGTTCTTTTTAACACATCATTTTTTGCATTATGAATTAGAATTAAAAGTTCTTTGTTTTACTTGTAATCAAAGTTTGTGAAACTATTTGGAGTGATAAGGGTAATTTTTTTATCTTTATAAATGAGTGTATTATTTGTGAAAATTGACATTATTCTTTTCTTGAAAATGCTTGTATTTTTTCATGGTTGTTTCCTTAGAGATTATAGTGTGACATCAAGTGGATATAGTGTAATAGGGTCAAAAAGGAGGTTGAGGGACACAAGAGGTTGGAGGAATATTTTTCATCTTGAGCTACCTTCTTGCTCATAGATGGTACATTGCATAAGAGACAAATTTATTCAATTGTGTCCCTTGTTAGATCAAAGGGGGAGTGAGGAAGGTTGGTAGTTTCATGGTTTGTTATGTATTAGATAGTTGGGTATGTTTTGATCCACATACCTGGAGGTATTTATCTATAGATATAGAGTTTGTCTTGATTTGTAGTAGTGTTGTGGATAGTTGAGTGTCTCAATTCATAATTGGAGTATTGCATTGTGGAGAGTATGTATTCATTCACATGCAGATAGGTGTTCATGCAAATAATTGAGAATGTTCCAATTCACAAAAGTGGTGTTCTTGTAGATAGTTGAGTGTGTCTTGATTCAGAAGAGAAGTGGTGTGCTTGTGAATAATTGATTATGTCTCAATTCACAAGTATTATTAGACAAGTAGGGAATCCGTTAATATGTTTAGTTTGATATGTCTTGGGTGTGTTAGAAGATTTGGTTGATTCATTTCATTAGATTTCCATATGGGTTGTTGTGTCTAGTCCGTGTAGTGTTATGAGTGAGTGCAAGATCATGGGGGACCAAACAGTGGCGATGTTAAAAAAAGGCGACATGAGGAAACCAAAATCATGGAATTTACGCTTGACTTTTTACTTGGGTTGGTAAAAAGTACAATTGTTATGGTAAACACCAAACCAAAATGAATATCCAATATTAAACAATAAAAATGGATATTCGATTTGTAAAAAATGGATATTTGATACTTATCCTAATAAATGAATATTCATTATAGACACACTTATAATTTTTTAGAGACCGAGCCATTTATATTAATTATTATACTATATATTATTGTATTATTATATATTATAATAATAATAATAATATAATATATATAATATATAATATTATATTTTAATAATAAAATATTATTATATTGTAGGATATTATAATACTAATATATATATTAATATATATTAAAATTATCATAAATATAATTATCATATAATATATATTATATATTAATATTATGTTATCATAAATATTAATATAAATATATTAGTATGATAATATTAAAATATTATTATATTATATATATTAATATTATCATATAATATATATATTATATATTAATATATTACTATTACCATAAATATTATATATAATATACATATTTGTATGATAAATATTATATTATTAATATTAATATATATTAATATTATATCATATATATTATATATTAATATTAATATTAATAGTTTGACATATATGAAATATTTTAAAAAAATGCTCTCTGAAATGGATATCCATTTAAGAGAACTTTTATAATATATGTTTTGAAGAGCTACACAAATAAAAAAATCTCTCCTAAACAGATATCCTTTTTGCAAAAGTATAAGTAAAAATAACAACCTTTTAACTCATTCTCACAGTTGATAATTTCGTAGTGACACGGGCAAAGGCTAGGAAACAAATATTCGAAGTGAATAGATATCTATTTTTGAAGTCTAAACCAAATTTGATCTTCCCTTCAATTTTAACAACATTCAAGCAAGGTAAGTTGAATTTTGTTGTTGTTTTTGATGATTTTACTTGTTTTATCTATTTTTTAACATACGTATATTAGGTTTTTTATAGATTTTAGTAATTACTTTAAAATTATGTTAATTTTAAAAATTATAATTTTAAATAGGGTTTAAATGGAAGAAATTGATAGAGCAAACCCTCCTTCAATTTAGGATTTTATTGAGATAAATATGACTAAATTGAAGAAAATTGCTGAGAGATACCATAACCATCCATATTTGTATTCAATAACACCTAATATAGAGGCCATAATAAGTCATGTGCAAGTCACCACAAGGCAACATACTTTGTTTCAACAGTGGAGAGATGTGAAGATGTTGGAATATGGTAATGGTTTGGGCTATGATGAGAGTAAAAAAAATAGAAATATATAAAGCTAATGTAGTCAAGATTAGGGGGTCTTATCAAAGTACCCAATCTTGCAGCCTCAAGATGTCATCCAAACCACATTAATATATAAATTTGGAAAAGAAATTTGAAACATATCTTATTTCTATGTTCATACACATTCATACATGAAAATTTCTCTAGATTAATTATATATATAGAAGATTCAACATTAAATAAAATTCAAAAAAATTTGCAAGCTTTTCTAGACACATCTTGTTTACGAGTCTTCAATCCTCATGTCTTCAAACCTTAGTGACTTCACTCATCTTCTAAAATCTGAATTTTCTCTTTATTAAGAAGCTCTCATGGCTGCCTTGAACACTTACAACACACCTGCAAAATCCTTTTTCTCTTCTATTCCTGGTCTTCATAAGCTAATTTCTTGTCCTCTTTCTTATGCAACTCTCAAGAGCAACCTACAATTTATTTCTCCAACCTTGTTGTTGTTGATTGCTGCCCTTTTACACCATTAAAGGCTGTATTTTATATGTTCATACACCCTTACAAATCACCAAAAAGTGGCACCCAAATCTTCTCTTTCATTTCCCTCAATTTGACCTCTAAAATTCCTTCAGAAAGAATGAAATAAAGACATAGTTTTGCTTCCAAGCAGTGTTGTTAATGTTGTTTTACCATATCAAACACCTTGTTGATGTAGATGCCTTTGGAAAATGAAGAAAATAAAAAAACCAAGTTGCTCTCCTTTGGTAATTGAAGTCATTCATTATTTTTTCAAAAATTCACTATCTTTCCCTAAATTTTAAGCACCCAATAAGACAAGAACGGAATGTCAAAGGTCAGTTTCCTTATGAAAATTTTATAGGTATCCAAATGGATAAAATGAATATTAATTCTTATTTTCAAGTTCCCTCTAACATGCCAATGAACCCCTTAAACCCTTCAAGCCTTGAAATTACACAATAATTTCAAAATCACATTAAACACATTGTTTGCCTCTGATTTTTGAAATGAAAATCTAAGAATTGGTAAATGAAGATTTTATCCTTCAAACACTGCGCAAGATGCTCATGAAGTTCCAACCCACACCAAAATGCAAAAATTAAACATGAAAAGAAAATAAATATTTTTGGGTGATGTAGGATCATCTGTAGACCCAAATGCTCTTGCATCAAAAATTGATTTAACCAAATATTTTGTAAACCCAAAAATTGGACAACGTGTTGGTTTACATAAACCAATTTTTTTAATAAAATGGTGCACACATGAGGGCATAACAAGAAAATTTTGGGATCATTGGTGGATGGTGTTTGATAAGCCACCCAACAACAATCTCGATGTCCCTCTTTATTTTCTCTACAAATTATATACGAAGTTTTTTTTTAGGAAAACATGCCAACTATTTTGATTTTAGGCATTTTCAGGGAGTAGGTATGGGAATTCCCCAAGATAGACTTGGGGCAATGCGTCAGATATAACGTCCATATGTTCACCCTCCTCATATTCCTCCCCCACCTCGAGTAGCCCATCCATACATTATTGTAGATATGACAATGCATAGTCTCTTGGCCATACACTCTTTGACCAACAATTTGATTACATAATCCTCATAGTTTTCCCAGCTACTTGATAGTGATACTCTTGGTGCTTTAGTTGATGTTGGTGCAACATTGTCATCTAGACATATTTATGTGCCTCATCAATTTAGTACATGCAACCATATATGTCTAGGTCCTATGGGAGATACTATTGAGCCTCCCCTAGACACAACTGAGTATGAGGTGCATGAAGTGACACCTGGAGGAGATGTGGAAATAGTGCATACTACATACATGTAGACGTGTGAGGGATGAACAGATGTAATGTCATCCACGATTGGAGATGAGGAGCAACAACAACAATCTTTTATATAGGTAAAACTTAAATTTATTTCATAGTTTATTTCATTTAAAATTATAACAAATGGTATATTACTAATGTATATTTAAGTGGGAATGAACAGTTGATGACCAAGGATCAAATTAGAGTACATCATGGTACTATTTCGTCCATTGAGTTTGGCCTAGACATGGTATATTTTTTTGTA
Organism: Sequoiadendron giganteum; assembly: GCA_007115665.2. NCBI lineage: Eukaryota > Viridiplantae > Streptophyta > Pinopsida > Cupressales > Cupressaceae > Sequoiadendron > Sequoiadendron giganteum. The sequence continues at coordinate 21,704,821 of CM021107.1, read as the reverse complement.
CATGTAAATTTGTTTTATTGTACGCATATCATTTAAATTATGATTAATTAAATGCATACTAATTTATATCTTGATCTTGTTTTACTTTTATAGTGTACTGTAGATGTGACTGATGTGACACCTTTTACCGTGTCATATACTAAAACACTTGATCGTCCTTAGAGACAATCATTTGTAGAGGGAGCCACAATCAAGGTAATTGAACTAAATTTTAGGTGAATTAAAAGTTTAGTTAAAACTTATACAACTTATTGTAGTGATTTAGATGCCAATTTCAAATATATTATGGTTATATGTAAACACATTTATAGTCTTACATTCTTTCCATGTTTAATGCACATGACATCAAGATGTTATTACATCTGTGACAAGTTCTTCTCGAACAATCTTAGTTGCATCATTGATCCAGATATGTGGTTTTTTATATCTAGTAGATATATAAGTTTCTAGATATATATGTAGATATATGTTTAGTTTATGGTTGTCAGCAATTATATATTAATTTTATCAATTTTCTTTTTCTTTTTATAGAGTATTCCCCCATCCACGTATGTGGATCATCTACCATTTCAATATGGTAGGACTCCTGAATGTCCTAAGGGACCATCATTTGTTGAATGTATGTTAGCCGAAAAAAAAAGGCTTGAGGTAATGAAGAATTGAATTTGACTTTAATTTATAGTTTAGTATAGTGATTAGATGTTACTTTGAAAGTTATAAAAAATAGTAGATAAGTTTCTATTTAGTAGTTTAAGTTATTTACCATTGAGCTAGTTAATCTCCTCATTCCTTTTGTTTTTCTCTCTCACACACTCTCTCCCTCCCCCATAGATTTATCTCACTCTCTCCTTCCCTCTCTACACTCTATCTCACCATTCTCTCTCTCTCTCTCTCCATCTCCCTCTATCCCTCTCCCTCTCACCCTCTCTTCCTCTCTCTCTCTCTACTTCTCCTTCTCTATCTCTCATTCCCTATATACTTCTCTATCTCTCTCTCCCTCCCTCATTCCCTCTCTCTCCCTCTCTCTCAATCTCGCCACCTTCGTCCTCTCTCTCCTTCCCTCTACACTTCTCTCTATCTCACCACTATCTCTCACTCATGTTGGAAGCTCAGCGCTTCCACCCCTCGGTTAGCGTTGACCACATGATTCACGACATGGTTTAACAACCTCCCATGGATCCTTAATCTAGGATAGTAGTGGATTCCTGACAAGCCGAACTTTTGGGAATAACGGCTAGTTCAACTCCCAACAAGTGGTATCAGAATGGGGGTTATGGGTTTGAATCTTGTGGTCGTGCTGGGGGGATTGTTGGAAGCTCGGTGCTTCCACTCCTCGGTCAACATTGACCACGTGATTCACGACATGGTTTAACAGCCTCCCATGGATCCTTAATCTAGGATAGTATCGAATTCCTAATAGATCGACCTTTTGGGAATAATGGCTAGCTCAACTCCCAAAAACTCCCTCTCTCCTTCCCCCCCTCTCTCTCTCTTTCTCTTCCTCCCACCCACCTTCCCTCTCTACTTCTTTGTATCTAACATATCTCTCTCTCCCTCCCTCCTCTCTCTCAATCTCTCCAACTTCCTCCTTCCCCCTCTCTCCCTCTCTCATTCTCTCTATCTCACTTCCCTCCCTCCTCTCTCTATATCACCTCTCTATCACCTCTCTCTCTCTCTCTCTCTCTCTCTCTCTCCCTACCTCTCCCACTCTCTTTCTATCTATCTCTCTACTTCTCTCTCCCTCCTCCCCCGTCTCTATCTCTCCTTCCCTATATATACTTCTCTTTATCTCTTTCTCTCTATCTCTACATCTCCCTCCCTCTCTCCCTCTCTCTCCTAATCTCTCCATCTCTCTCAATCTCCCAACCTTCCTCCTCTCTCTCTCCTTTCCTCTCTACTCTCTATCTCACCTCTCTCTCTATCTACCTCTCCCTTCTTCCTTCCCTCTCTCCCTCTTTCTCAATCTCCCCACCCTCCTCCTCTCTTTCTCTCTCTATCCTCTCTATCTCACATCTGTCTCCCTCCCCTCCCTCCCTCCTCCCTCTCTCCCTCGCTCTCTCTCTACTTTTCTACCTCTCCCTCACTCCTTCCCTCTCTGTGTCTCTCTCAATCTCATAAGCTCCCTCCTTCCCTCTTTGTTTCTCTCTTTATCTCTCTCCATCTCTACCTCTCCTCTCTCCTCTCTCTCACTCTCCCACCTTTATCCTTCTCTCTCTCTCTCTCTCTCTCCCATCTTTCTCTTACTCTCTACTCTCTATCGAGCACCATTCTCTCTCTCTCTCTCTCTCTCAATCTCATAACCTCTCTCTCTCTCTCTCCATCTTTCTATCACTCTCTCATTTCCTCTCTACTCTCTATCTCACAATTCTCTCCCTATATACTTCTCTCTATCTCCCTCTCTCCATCTCTATCTCTCCTTCCCTCCTTCACTCCTTCCCTATCCCCCTCTCAATCTCCCTACCTTCCTCTCTCTCCCTCTGTCCCTCCTTCCCTCTCTAATATTCTCTATCTCCCTCTTTCTCTCTCTTCCTTCCTCCCACCCACCTTCCCTCTCTACTCTTTATCTAACCTATCCCTCTACCTCCCTCCCTCCTGTATCTCAATCTCTCCACCTTCCTTCACCCTTTGCTTCTCTCTCTATTACCTCTCTCTCTTTCTCCTTCCCTCTCTACTTCTCCCTCTCACTCTCCCTCTCTCAACCTCTCTCTCAATCTCCCAAACCCTACAACAAATATCATAAATCCTAGTCCATATACCCTAAAACCTACACCCTCAACCCTCATCCCTATACCCTATACCCTCAACCTTATAACCTAAAACCTAAACATAATCCCTCAACTCTAAACTTAAACCCTAAACCCTCAGTCATAAACCAAATACCCTCAACCCTATACCATGTACACTTAACCCTGTACCCTCAACCTTGAACACTATCCCTCAACCCTCAACCCTCAACCCTATACCTTAAACCCTAAACCCTACACCCTCAACCCCCATCCCTCAACCCTATACCCTCAACCTTATATCCTAAACCCTAAAAATTATCTCTCAACTCAATACCCTCAACCCTATACTTAAACCATAAACCCTACACTCTCTAACCCTTAACCCTATACCCTATACCCTCAACCCTCAACCCTAAACCCTATACCAAATATCCTAAACCTAATCCTTGTTGGAATCAAGGAACACTGAGAGGGGGGTGAATCAGTGTTCTGCAATTTTTAACTTAATTAATCTATCCCTTCAAGCATTTATAACATTCAATCAAAATAAATATGCATGAACATAAAAAAACAACCATAACACCATAACACAAGGATTTTTACATGGAAACCTTGTTAGGGAAAAGCCACGATGGATGGACAATCCACAATATGATCTGATTATACTTAAAAGTGTTTTACAGAATGGGAATGCACTTGCATTCAGGCACATTGCCTAGAGCTCATTGCTCAAAGGAAAACTCACTGTCTTACAAAGATAATCAAATTAAATCCATCTAAGAAATTGAAATGAGAGATTAGCATCTACATATGCTTGATTACAGTTCTGATTAGGCTCAACAATTGATCTTATGTCCTGACTAATTATGTTCTTCTGCTATGCTCTGCTCAAAATCGCATCACAAAATCCTTAATGCACAAGTGAAATTGTGCATAATCACTTTGTAACCCTTTTGATATTTGCAACACACATCGACAAACCTTGTTTGTATATCAAAATGATATGATCGATCACTTATATATATCCACGACTAAGAATTTAATCGCAACATGCCGGCTTCAATAGAACACAAAAAGTATTTACAACTGTCGACTCAAAACGTGAGTAATGTTTAATGTGCATCCACAAAGGTCATACACAAAGGTGATGAAGTTTGTCTTCTTCATCAAAGGGCTTGCTTTTAGTAACCTTTGTTGCTTGGGTGCCCATATGCTTTATTTCTCTCACATCTTCATCAGATTCAGTCTTGTCATCTTCTGAGATAGCTTCATAGATTCTTGTTCTCTTATTCTTCTTCCTCTTACAGATGCCTTGGTTTGAGTTTGCACAGGAATTGGCTTTGCTGCAGGGGTGGATAGGGATGCAAAGCTCCTTGTTGACCTAGTTCGGGCAGAGGATGTTGTCAGACTAGCAGATTCAGTTCTTGCTGGCTCTTTTTCTGCTTCAGCTTGTTCTCTCCTTTTTCTAGCTTCTCTTATAGCTTATGTAGATATACCCATGCTCTCTACAAAGGCTTCCGCTTCTCTTCTTACTCTTTTGACTATCATAGGTTTCCTCAAGTACTCATGCACTTGCATATCTTTTTATGCATAAGTTCCAAACCTCTCTTGTACCAGATCCAGAGGCTTATTCAGTAAATGTTGTGCATACATTTCCAGAATGTGCTCTTCAACTTCATAACCCATTGGCATTATCCACACTGTTCTAGGATCAACAACTTCCATCATGCATTGATCAATATCTACCATAAAAAAAATATGTCCTTATACTTCTCCATAATAGAAGTAAGAATTATTTCTCTTGCTTGCATTGAACTCTGAAAGTTCTTGAAGTATCCCCAGATTGCAATTTTTTGGCTTGACTATTTCCAATTCCATACAATATCTCTTTAATCTGAACAACTACAGGCTGACCACCTTGCCAATGTACTTTCCCAACACCCGAAACTTCATTCATAAAATAAAAGAACAAACACAGTAGAAAATTTCCATACTTAAAGGCATTTTTCTTGTCTTTCTTGATCTTACCAAGATTCTCCATTAGCTGACTCCTGAGTAGCTCACAAAAGTCATAATTTGCATTCACCTTCACCATTTGGTAAGCTGCATAAATAGTTGTATCAGATACTGAATTATCCCGACTTGAGTGATAAATCCTATAAACAATGTTTATCGAGGAAAATTTCACATCCACTTCAATGATATCTTCGATTGTCATGGCTCTTTTGTCATATTTTGAACCTGTTGCATCAGTAACTGTTTGATTCTTTATGAACTTCAAGATCAACAACCCACCGAAGGAATTTAAACCTGTAACAACGCTTATGGCCTCCTTTGTAATATTAAAGGGTATATTCAACCACATAAATTCAACATGAACTCAACTCAAAATATACCGGACCCATTCGCTTTCATCAAACACGGGGAATTTTACAAACTGTGTGAATTTCTTCTCTACTAGGGTTTTGAATTCCATCTTGACACAAAAATCCTCTCCAATTATGTGATTGTTTTAAAAATTGAATAGCTGTGAGCTTCCTAAATCTTCAATGTTTGCATGAATATATGCCCTAATGTCTTAAATATGCAAGACGTCGTACGAAACAGACGAAAATGCACCTAAGGGCTTGGTCTCGATGAACTTGAAAGGATGCCACTTGAATTTCGGATGGGGTCTATCCTTGAATTCGACTACTAATGGAGTAGCCATTTTCAGCAATTCACAGATTCACAGGTTTTTCGATAAATACCTTTTTGTTGGATCGGAGTTTGATTGTTGAAAGCTCCTTCACACTTGAATTTTGCCTCAATTCGCCAAATTTTGCTTCAGAGCTCTCCAAACTTCTTTTCTTCAAATTACAAAGTGGCAAATGAAAGATAAAAATGACCTTTTATCACTTGCACACCTAACCCTTTTTGTCGCAATAAATTCTTTTTACCTTAACTCATTCGGTTACCCTATTTCCATGTGTTGTGAAAGATAATTCTTCTGCGGACCTCCAATACTGCATAATACTCTCTCCAATAGATTTAGCAGCATCTGTAGAGCATCTATGCACTTACTGTACTTATCTACATCTCGGTGTCAGTTACCGGTAGGGGTTTAAGAGATTTTCTTGACAACTCCCCCTAGGCCAAAGGCCTAAAACTAATTCCCGAAGGAATTACCAGAAGTAGGTTCTGGTGCTAGCACATTTCCTTCAACAGAGGGACTTTTCTTCACCCATTTCTTTTTCATTTTCTTCCTGATCACATCTGTAGTGACTTTTCCTTTTCCCTTAACATCCTTCTACATGTTTTGATTTATCAGACCTTTTTTGTTCCAATAGAATCTAGCAATGTGACCAAATTCATTACAGTTATAGCACACAACATTTCTTTGTCCAGACTAGTTGTTCCACTTATTTTCTCTTGATCCGCACTGGTTAGCAATATGGCCAAATTTATTACATGTATAACATCTAACATCTCTATGAAAGTTGTTCATCACATTTTTGCATTCATTTGACTTATGACCAAACTTATTGCAATTAAAGCATTGACCTGAGAATGATGGACCACTTGGATTCATCCTACTTCTACACTGAGAAGCTATATGACCAAAATTATTGCAAATAAAACCATAACCATTGAATCTTTGAGCATTAGGTTGTCTTACTAGATTCCTTCCAACTCTATTTATTTGATTTCCTTTCCTAAGTCTCCTTTCTCTGAATCTGGAACTTTCTCCTTCTTCACAACCAAGACCTTGCTTGTCACCATTAGTCCTCTGACTTTTGATCAGTTCATCAAGCTTGGTTGAGCTAACTTTGAACTTCTCTTTGTACTCATTTGCAGTAACAAGTTCATCTCCGAGAACACCAATCTATTTTTCAAGCACTTCCTCATTGTTTTTAGATTGTTCCAATTCATTGTCCAAACAACTGCATTCTTTATATTTTTCTTTCAAGGATTGTGCAAGCTTCTCTTCATTCTTATTTTTGTCTTCAATCTCCTTGGTCATCCTCATCATGATAGATTCCATCTCATGCTTTAGGACTGTATTATCTCTGGTAAGCTTTTCACATTCTTATGTCTTTTCCTTCAGAGCTTGGCTTAGTTACTCATCTTCAATGCTAATACTGTCATTCTGCTTAATCTTATCATATAGTTCCCTTCTTTTCTCCCTGGACTTATGGATTTTATCTTTCAATAATTCAGTAAATTTCTCAGCATCCATGGGGTTTGCTTGCAATTTATGAACTTCAAATTTTGATTGATTAAGATCATCTAGGGTCGCCAAAAGTTGTTATTGAACACTGCTTGACTCCATTGAAACACTTTCCAAGATCTCCCCAAGTTGTTAGACTTATTTCGAGGAACTAGCTTTGATACCAATTGTTGGAATCAAGGAACACTGAGAAGGGGTGGGGGGGGTGAGTCAGTGTTCTGCAATTTTTAAGTTTATTAATCTGACCCTTCAAGCATTTATAACATTCAATCAAAAGAAATATGCATGAACATAAAACAAACAACCATAACACCATAACATAAGGATTTTTACGTGGAAACCCTGTTAGAGGAAAAACCATAGTGGATGGTCAATCCACAATATGATCTGAGTATACTCAAAAGTGTTTTACAAAATGGGAATGCATTTGCATTCAGGCACACTGCCTAGAGCTCACTACTCAAAGGAAGACTCGTTGTCTTACAAAGATAATCATATTAAATCCATATGAGAAATTGAACTGAGAGATTAGCATCTACATATGCTTGATTACAGTTCTGGTTACGCTCAACAATCGATCTTTTGTCCTTCTGACTAATTATGTGCTTCTACTCTACTCTGCTCAAACTCGCATCACAAAATCCTTAATGCACAAGTGAAATTGTGCATAATCACTCTGTAACCCTTCCGATATTCACAACACACATCGACACACCTTGTTCATATATCAAAATGCTATGATCGATCACTTATATATATCCGAGAGTAAGAATTTAATCACAACATGTCGACTTCAATAGAACACAAAAAATATTTACAACTGTCGGCTCAAAACATGAGTAATGATTAATGCGCATCCACAAAGGTCATCCACAACTTGGTTAGGACCCAAATAAAAAATGCTCCAACACAAAAACACTTGAATAATTACTCTTTGAATATCTGAAACATGTTATGTCAATCGAGTCAACCTTCATGCACTGATGAATAGAAAATTAATCAACCAGATCTTCTAACTCACACACTGATCAATACGAGCCACTAATATTCAATAGCAACAAAGATCATATACCAAACAACATTATACGAGATACACAACACAAAATAATAACATAAAATATTCATGTGAATCGATGAACACAAAACTATCGGATGCTCTATTCTTCCTTGACTATCTTTAGTCTGACTGTCGGTATGATCAAATGATGACGTGTGGATCCAATCACCGAATAGGGTTTCCATAAATGATAACACTAGAAAACATTTGCAATGTCTCTTGCCAAAAATCCCTATACCCTATACATTTAACCTTATACCCTCAACCATGAACATTATCCCTCAATTGTAAACCTATAACCTCTCAACCCTATACTCAAACCCTAAACCCTATACCCTCAACCCTATACCCAATATCCTAAACTGTAATCCCTATATCCCATACACTTAACCCTATACCTTAAACCCTAGACCCTAGACCCTAGACCCTCAACCCTCATCCCTATACCATATTCCCTCAACCTTATAACCTAAACCTTGAACATTATCCCTGGGTAAAAGTAAGAAGTTGGGTCCATGAAGAGGGTTTCAGCCAAAATATAACCCAGAAGAAACAAGTACGCGTTATTAAAAAAAATGTATGTGTTATGCATCAAGTACCCGAGCCTAAAAAAAATGCGTATGCATTATGCTTCAGGTATGCACTAAAAACCGCATACGTGTTATAATGCATACACATTTTATAATATGTACAAGTCATTTATTTAAAAAGTTAAATACTTTTTAGAAACGTGTATGTGTTTTGCAATGCAAAACATGTACGCATTTTTAAAAATTATTTAATATTTTAAATTATCAAGCAAATAAAGAACGCGTATGCGTTTTGTAACGCATACACATTTTAAAAATTTTAAAACCCCAAACCACATGCTTCCTTGATTTTAGGCTCGAGAAAGACTTGGCAACCTGACCCTTAGCCTTTGACTTGCAAATAAAAAACTAAGGTGGGTTCAAGAGAAATGTCCAACTTTGGCAATATGACGGATGGTATTTTTTTTAAATCAGTCTATAAAATTAAAACCCATTAGAAAACATGATGTATAGTTTCCAAATATATATACTTTTTAAATATTGGCTTATATTTTTTATTTTTTAATTAATTTCCAAGTAAATTAGTCCATAAACTTGAAATATTAGACTTTTTTTGGTTAATTTTCTTGTAAAAAAAAAATGGCATCAATCCTTAGACAATTCTCTGCACAATGAAAAAAAAAGATTTAAAAAATGTTTAGTTTATGTCCAATTATGATGTTCGTATATGGTTTTTAAAAATAATAATTAAGGCAAATAAAAATTCAACTAAAAAATATTCAAAAAAAATTACAAAAGAATATCCCCATCAATCTTCATGTTGTTAGCTATCTTTCCCAAAAAGGAATTAGCAAAATACTTTTATTTGGTTCAAAAAGTGGTGTTCGTACATGTGCATGGTATGGTAAAAAATGACTTTTAAAAAGTGGTTTTTATACATTCCTATCAAAATTCAATTTCTATCATATGGGTATTTGAATAAATTACATATTCGGAAACTAAATTCAAAATGCTAAATTTCATATTATTGAATTTTTTAAAAATTCATTGTGTAAGTGCCTTAAATTTTCATTCCAAGTATGATAATTTCTGAAAACCAGCAAAAACACTTCCACTTTTTGAGCTTTTTGTGCACCCAACTTCTTGCATCAGCCCCCTTCAACCCTAAACTTAAACCCTAAACCCTATATTCATCCTTGTACCGTAAACCCTCAATCCTATACTTAAACTTTAAACCCTACACTCTCAACCCTTAACCTTATACCTTATACCCTCAAATCTATGCCATATACCCAATATCCTAAACCCTAATCCCTATATACCCTCAAACTTGAACATTATCCCTCAACTGTAAACCTGCATCCCTCAACCCTATACTTAAACCTTGTGCCCTAAACCCTAAACCCTAAATAATATCCCTCAACTCTATACCCTCAACCCTATACTTAAACCCTAAACCCTACACTCGCAACCATTAACCCTATACCTTATACCCTCAACCCTATACCCAATATCATAAACCCTAATCCATATACCATGTACACTTAACCTTATACCCGCAACCCTATACTTAAACCCTAAACCCTACATAAAACGTTGTGCCCTAAACCCAATACCCTCAACCCTATATCCAATATCCTAAACCCTAATCCTTATACCTATACACTTAACCCTATACCTTCAACCTTGAACACTATCCCTCAACCCTCAACCCTATACCTCAAACCCTAAACCCTACACCCTCACCCCTCGTCCCTATACCCTATACCCTCAACCTTATAACCTAAACCCTGAACATTATCCCTCAACCCTATAATTAAACTGTATATTCAACCTTGTACTCTAAACCCTAACCCTAAATCCTCAATCCTAAAGTCAAAACTCTCAATCCTATACCCAATATTCTAAACCTTAGTCCCTATAATCTATACACTTAACCTGATACCCTCAACCTTGAATACTATCCCTCAACCCTCAACCCTCAACCCTAAAACCTGCACCCTTAACCCTCACCCTTATACCCTATACCCTCAACCTCATACCCTAAAACCTAAATATTATTCCTCAACTCTATACCCTCAACCCTATACTTAAACCCTAAATCCTACACTCTCAACCCCTAACCCTATACCTTATAACCTCAACCCTATACCATAAAACCTATACCTAATATCCTAAACCCTAATCCCTATACCCTATATAGTTAACCCTATACCCTCAACTTTGAACACTATCCCTCAAACCTAAAACCTATACCTTAAACCTTATATCCTAAACTTTGAACATTATCCCTCAACCCTTAACCCTCAACCATATACGCAATATCCTAAACCCTAATCCTTATACCCTATACACTTAACCGTATACCCTCAACCCTAAACACTATCCCTTAACCCTCAACCCTCAACCCTATACCTTAAACCATAAACCCTACACCTACAACCCTTATCCCTATAACCTATACCCTCAACCTTATACCCAATACCCTAAACCCTAATCCCTATACACTTAACTCTATAACCTCAACCCTATATGTAGAAAACCCTAGTTTCCCTTTTTTCTATCTCCGACTGTTTTGTGACGTTTTGAAGGTTTTTTGATGTTTGTGATTTTTTTGGGTTTTTGCATAAATAAAGAAGAATGCGATTTTGCTTGAAAATAAGAAATAAATTCAACAAAAATTACCTAGCTTCGTAAATATCAAATCCTAATACAAATACTGAGTCTGGATCATATATTATTCTTCTGCAACTATTACAATGAAGATCTGATAACATGCAGAGTAAAAGAGCAATGATTTTTGAAAACCTGATTTTTGAAACAACAATAAATATTCTGATGAAAATGGTACGGCTGCAACAAGTATTCCCTTCCTCCTCTGTCTGGTGATTGTAGATGACTCCAGATGAGTGGGCGCCTCAACTGCTGAAGGCAGAGATAAAAATTATAAGGCGATTTGCTCTCCTTAATAAATACGCCTCAAGTTGGATGGTATGGCCCTGGTACAGAAGTACGGCCTACTGTACTGAATCAACAATTAATGAATTTGTACGGCCCTCTCCGTAGCTCTCCAGATCTCTGAAATATGGGCGCCTTGATGAATAGAAGGTCTCCTGAATGAATTAAGATGCTGAAGCTCTATAAATAAATAACCTCTGATGCTCTGTGATTCCTCCTGGATGAAGAAACCTCTGCTGCAATAAATCAAGTGTTATTTCACACCCTCTGAATTGCTTCCAGTGGAGATGGCTCGTTCCCCAAGGAATTCGAACTTGAAACCCTAAAGTCTCTTGCTCAGATCAAAGTTGATCAGTTCTCAAAATTCAATAACCTCATAATGGCCCAAAACCCAAGGTAAATGCACTATAATGCTCAAAAGTGCGATTTCCTCAATAATAGAGTTTTAATAAAATATTCACTTTTAATTCTTCCATAGTCTCAGCCAAAATATTTTATTATAATTTAATGATCAATTTTGGCCCCTTCTGATGATGGCGCACCCCTCAAGAAGAATCACTTAAGCTATAATTTAATATTATAATCATTAAATAATTAATATTTAATTAATACAATTAAATATTAATATTTCTCTCGTTACTCATCTGATGACTGTTCCGTCTGAAGCTGACGAATAGTGAAGTGATTCTGAACGCTGCCAAAACCATACTGCTAAAAATAGCAGGGGTCCCACGCTGACTGCTAGGAACTGCTAAAAATAGCAACTCTACAAGAAGTCTCCGATCGAGCCCAAACGAAAGCCTACTGATCAAACTCTGCCAACTGAAGCTGAGCCAAGCTCCGAAGTGACCCTCTATCCAGTCTATCGGCCTACGAGGGTCGTGTGATAGGCCAATCATGTACTCCGAGAGATGTCACTGAGAAGGGGACATGACAGTCCGCCCCTCCTGAAATTGCTTGTCCTCAAGCAATCTCAATGCCGGATGTTGTAGAATCTCCTCGCTCTCCCATGTCGCATCCTCAACAGGCAAATCTCTCCATTTCACCAGATATTCCCTGATAGTACCCCAACGCAACTGTCTCTCCCTATACTCTAGGATGGACTCAGGTACTAAAATCAACTTTCCCTCATCATCTAAGGGAGGTAGAACTGCAGATGGTATCACACGATGACCCAACGCCTTCTTGAGGCGTGATACATGAAAAACGTTGTGTACCCTGCTCTCTGTTGGAAGCTCAAGCTCGTAAGCCACCTCGCCAACTCTCCTCAGGATCCTGAAAGGACCGTAATAACGTGGCTTGAGCTTCTCTGACCCACTCTTCCTAAGAGTGGACTGACGGTAGGGCTGCAGCATGAGGTAAACCATGTCACCAACTTCGAAATGCCTCTCCATCCTCTTCTGATCCACATATTGTTTCTGCTGATTTTGTGCCTTGGCTATATTTTCCTTGAGAGCCCTCATAGTGTCCTGACTCTCCTGCAACCAACCTCCTGCACTCGGCACTCTACTGCCGCTTAGTAGCAAATCAAGGAAACTTAGCGCCTCATACCCGTACAACGCCATGAAAGGTGACATCTGAATGGTCATATGGAATGTCGAGTTATAACAATACTCACACAAATGTATCCATTTGACCCACGCCTTCTGCTGCCCTGCTATATAATTCCTGAGGTACCCTTCCACCCACTTATTTACTATCTCCGTCTGCCCATCTGTCTGTGGATGATAACTCGTGCTCGGAGTGAGCTCGGTCCCACAAAGTCTGAAAACCTCTTGCCAGAAGTTACTCAGGAACCGACTATCTGTGTCGCTCACAATGCTCCGAGGCAACCCATGAAGTCTGAATACCTCGCGAAAGAATACCTCTGCTACCTGTGTAGCTGTATAAGTCATGGTGATCGGAAAGAAGTGGGCATACTTCGTAAGCCGATCCACAACTACATATATGCAATCACGCCCTTGGGCTTTAGGCAAGCCCGTAATAAAGTCCATCGACAGGCATTCCCACTTCCTGTCAGGAATCGGAAGTGGCTGCAACAAACCTGTCGGGTACGTGTTCTCCTGCTTGTTCTGCTGACAAACAAGGCACTGACGCACATACTGAAGAACATCTCCCTTGAGTCCTTTCCGTGTGAACCTCTCCCGTATCTGCCTGTAAGTTTTGAAGTATCCGGGATGTCTTGCTGTAGGCATGTCATGAAAGGTCCGCATAACGATGTTCTTCACCTCAGAACCTGGGATCAAGAATATCCTGTTCTTGTAAATGATCAATTCATTTACAAGCATATACCTGGTATCAACTGCTGATCCCTCAACAATGCTGGAGGCCCAACTATCCTTGGCATACTCTGCCACTATCATATGCCTCCAATCCTCTGAGATATGAACCATAGTGCTCAAGTACGGTCTACGTGAAAGTGCATCAACCACTACGTTCTGTGTACCTTTGATATATGAAATATCAAAGTCATAAGCCTGCAACTTACTGACCCATTTCTGCTGCCGGTCATTAAGATCTCGCTACCCCAAGAAGTGTCTCAAACTGTTATGATCAGTTTTAATGCAAAATTTGCTGCCAACAAGATATTGTCGAAACTTTGCTAAGGCATGCATAATCGCGAGCATCTCCTTATCATATATGCTATACAGTCTCTCTGGTCCTCTGAGCTTGCGGCTCTCATACACAATCGGGTGCTTGTCCTGCATAAGCACCGCACCAATGCCCTCGCCTGATGCATCGCACTGAAGCTCGAACGGCTTCGTAAAGTCAGGTAGTGCCAAAACAGGGCATGTGGTCATCAACTCCTTGAACTTCATAAAACACTCCTGTGCCTCAGAAGTCCAAACAAAATCCCCCTTCTTCAGTAAATCTATCATCGGGGCTGCATGTCGTGAATAACCATTTACGAATCTGCGGTAGAACCCACATAAACTGAGAAACCCCCTCAACTGTGTCAGGTTTGCCGGTGTAGGTCAATCAACAATGGTGTAGATCTTTTCAGGATCCATACACACTCCATCTGCACTTATAATATGACCTAGATATAGCAATTCGGTCATCCCCAAGTCACACTTGGATTCCTTGGCGTACAAGGACTCCCTCTCCAAAATACTCAATACGGTCTCCAAATGAGCCAAGTGCTCCTACCATGTTCTATTGTATATGAGAATATCATCGAAGAAGACTAACACAAACCTCCTCAGTAATGAATGAAAAACCCTATTCATCGTAGACTGAAAGGTAGCTGGCACATTAGTGAGCCCAAATGGCATCACTACGAACTCAAAGTGCCCACAATGACATCTGAAGGCTGTCTTCTCTATGTCCTGCTCACGGACCCTGATCTGATGATAACCCGACCGTAAATCAATTTTGGTAAAGTAACAGGCACCATGGAGCTCATCAATAAGCTCGTCAATCCTCGGTATCGAGTACCTGTTCTTAATTGTCCTCTTATTCAGGATCCTGTAATCAATGCACATGCCCAATGTTCCATCCTTCTTCTTAACCAAGACAACCGAAGAAGCGAATGGCGATTTGCTAGGTCGAATGTGACCCATAGCAATTAACTCCTTTATTGTATTCTCTATCTCATCCTTTAACCTCTTAGGATGCCTGTAAGGAGTTATCATCACGGGCTTAGCGCCCTCCTCGAGCTCAATAATGTGCTTTATGCCCCTGTCTGGAGGTCTACCTAGCGGAATATCACTGAACACCTTATCATGCTTAATCCTCAACTTCTGAATGTCCGGATGATATTCTATCTTTTGTTGTCCATCCTATATAGGTGCTAAATGACACTCGGCAGCCCACTCTACCATGTCGTGACGCATGAGCCGCTCCATTCGACGAAAGGAAATTGTTTTGATGTCGTTGTCCCGTATTGCTTTTAATATGTGTGTCTTCCCATTGACATCAAAACGGATCTCCATATCCTTGAAACGAAGAGTGACTTCCTCCAATGAATGAAGCCACTTCATTCCCAAGACCAAATCGATATCCCCCATGTTAACAACATAGTAATCAGCCTTGAACTCATAATTGTTCAAGCGTAAAGGGAGATCCTTTATCATGCGTTCACACCTTAGCGTGTGCCCGTCGGCTACCTTAACTCTAATCCCTTCGAACTCCTCAGTGATGAGTCCACGTTTTTCAACAAACCTAGCATCAATGAAGTTATGTGTGGCTCCTATATCAAGAAGGGAAATGACCCTCTGTCCTGCTAACACCCCACGAATCCTGAATGAGCCCTCCTGCTGAATGCTAGATAGGCGTGCCTCCTGTATCTGAAGCTCTGACTCTATCTCTGTCTTAGGCTCTGAAGCCTCTGACTCTGAATCCTTGGAACTCTCCTACTGTTCGGAATTTTTTGATTCTGAGTCCTCGTAATATGCCCACATCACTCGATTTGCCTTGCCCTTAGGTCTTAGAGGACAATCGTGATTGGCGTCATATGGTCCTTTGCAATAGAAGCAAAGCTTCTTCCTGCATAGGTCATTAAGGGCCTCACGATCCAAAGGTGGTGCTGCTGATTTACCTTTTGAATCATTTTTAAAGTCTGATTTTTCTTTGTTAAAATCAGATTTGTCCTTATTTCTATTAAAGCCCTTATTATCTTTGAATGATGAAGAACCTCTGGAGTTAAATCTACTAGAAGGTGCTACTAACTCCATGCTTCGTGCTTTCTTCATCGCCTCCTATAAAGAAGGAGGATCAAAGGCTTTGATCCAACCTCTCAGTGGCTCTGTCAAACCCTCCACGAAGAGGACTACCAATCGCCTCTCTGAAATGTTCGGAACCATGACTGATAACTTCTAAAAATCACCAATATAGGACTCCAAAATGCCACTCTGTCTCAACTGAGCCAAGTCTCTGAAGTAGGATTCTGGATTCTTCCTGTCAAACCGCTCAACCAATCTGTCCACAAACTCCTAGTATGACGTGATCCTGTCATGCTGTAAGGTCACCATACCATGGTGCCACCAATCGTAAGCTACTCCCTCAAGATGCAGTGTCGCATAACGGATAGCATCTCTCTCAGCCATCGGGCGTAATGTGAGGAATGTGTCTAACTTACTAATCCATGCCTGGGCTGTCACCTTGCCACTACCATCGAACATCGCTAGATTGAGTTTGTTTGTAGCATGTTTTAGGTCATTGTTCTGATGTCTAGGTCTCCAATCCTGTCGTCCTCTGTGATATTCTCTCCTCTGTGTAACAAATCGGTCAAAGGAAATCCTCTCTCTGACATCAGGTGGTACTAACTCCCACTCCTCATTCGCTGCCATAAGTGTATCTACGAACAACTCCTCATGCTCCTCACCTGCAATAGCCTCATCAGGCTCCTGTCTCACAAAAGTAGGCCTAGTGGGCCTGTCTGCTGTCCGTGAAACAGTCCTAGGTGCTCTCCGAGATCCTGCATCACTCCTATTATCGTCACGCTGTGGTGACGGTCTCCTCTGTATACCTAACCTCTGGATTGCCACTGCCAACTGTTGTAGCACATCGTTAGACTGCCGCTGACCTGCTCGTAAGTCTCTGAGAGTGTCTAAAACCTCGGCATCGTCCTGATCTCTGGGGTTATTAGGAACCTCTGCTCTAGGTATATCTGCTCTGTCAGCCCTGTCATTCCTATCAGCCATGTTTCTTGGCTGTCTACTCAAACTCCGTTGCCTATCAATCAAGGCACGTCTGCGTGTATAATACCTGTATGGTTCAAACTCGTCTGGCTGCATATGATGGCTAAACCCTCAGGATGGCAGGATTTAGCTCTGATACCACTGTAGAAAACCCTAGTTTCCCTTTTTTCTGTCTTCGACTGTTTTGTGACGTTTTGAAGGTTTTTTGATGTTTGTGATTTTTTTAGGTTTTTGCATAAATAAAGAACAATGCAATTTTGCTTGAAAATAAGAAATAAATTCAACAAAAATTACCTAGCTTCGTAAATATCAAATCCTAATACAAATACTGAGTCTGGATCATATATTATTCTTCTGCAACTATTACAATGAAGATCTGATAACATGCAGAGTAAAAGAGCAATGATTTTTGAAAACCTGATTTTTGATACAACAATAAATATTCTGATGAAAATGGTACGGCTGCAACAAGTATGCCCTTCCTCCTCTGTCTGGTGATTGTAGATGACTCCAGATGAGTGGGCGCCTCAACTGCTGAAGGCAGAGATCAAAAATATAAGGCGATTTTCTCTCCTTAATAAATACGCCTCAAGCTGGATGGTACGGCCTTGGTACAGAAGTACGGCCTGCTGTACTGAATCAACAATTAATGAATTTGTACGGCCCTCTCTGTAGCTCTCCAGATCTCTGAAATATGGGCGCCTTGATGAATAGAAGGTCTCTTGAATGAATTAAGATGCTGAAGCTCTGTAAATAAATAACCTCTGATGCTCTGTGATTCCTCCTGGATGAAGAAACCTCTGCTGCAATAAATCAAGTGTTATTTCACACCCTCTGAATTACTTCCAGTGGAGATGGCTCGTTCCCTAAGGAATTCGAACTTGAAACCCTAAAGTCCCTTGCTCAGATCAAAGTTGATTAGTTCTCAAAATTCAATAATCTCATAATGGCCCAAAACCCAAGGCAAATGCACTATAATGCTCAAAAGTGCGATTTCCTCAATAATAGGGTTTTAATAAAATATTCACTTTTAATTCTTTTAATTCTTCCATAGTCTCAGCCAAAATATTTTATTATAATTTAATGGTCAATTTTGGCCCCTTCTGATGATGGCGCACCCCTCAAGAAGAATCACTTAAGTTATAATTTAATATTATAACTTTATATTATAATCATTAAATAATTAATATTTAATTAATACAATAAAATATTAATATTTCTCTCGTTACTCATCCGATGACTGTTTCGTCTGAAGCTGACGAACACTGAAGTGATTCTGAACGCTGCCAAAACCATACTGCTAAAAATAGCAGGGGTCCCATGCTGACTGCCAGGAACTGCTAAAAATAGCAACTTTGCAAGAAGTCTCCGATCGAGCCCAAACGAAAGCCTACTGATCATACTCTGCCAACTGAAGCTGAGCCAAGCTCCGAAGTGACCCTCTATCCAGTCTATCGGCCTATGAGGGTCATGTGATAGGCCAATCCTGTACTCCGAGAGATGTCACTGAGAAGGGGACATGACACTATACCTTAAACACTAAACCTTACACCATCAACCCTTGTAGGGTGAGAGAAAAAGAGGGGGAGGGAGGGAGGGAGGGAGGGGAGGAAAAATGGGGGAGAGAGAGAGAGAGGGAAAGAGGTAGAGTTAGAGACATAGGTGAGATAGAGAGACAAAGAGACACACACAAAGAGAGTGATGGAGGGAGAGGTAGGTAGAGAGAGGGAAAGGGGAGATAACGATGAGTAGATAGGGAAGGAGAGGTAGAGAGAGGAGAGATAGATAGTAGATAAGGAAGGAGAGAGGGAGGGAGAGGTATGGAGGGAGAGAGAGGGAGGTGAGAGAGAGGTGAGATCAAGATAAATAGAGAGAGTGTGGTAAGGAGTGATAGAGGGAGAGTGATGTAGAGAGGGACAATTGAGATAGAGAGAAGTAGAGAGAGAGAGAGATGAAGATAGAGGGAAGGAGGGAGGTTGGGAGAGAGGGGAGGAAGGAAGAGGTAAAGAGGGATAGGTGAGATAAAGATAAGTAGAGAGAGAATGGTGAGATAGAGAGGAGAGAGGGAAATAGAGAATGGTGAGATAGAGAGGAAAGAGTGAGAGAGAAAGAGGGGGAGGGAGAAGGGACAAGAGAGAGAGGGGGGAGATAAAGATAATTAGAAAGGGAAGGAGAGGTAGAGAGAGATAGAGAAAATTAGAGAGGGAATGAGGGAGGGAGGGGGAGAGGTGAGATAGAGAGGTGTAGAGAGTGTGGTAGGGAGTGAT
The DNA here is from genome assembly GCA_007115665.2 of Sequoiadendron giganteum. Classification (NCBI taxonomy): domain Eukaryota; kingdom Viridiplantae; phylum Streptophyta; class Pinopsida; order Cupressales; family Cupressaceae; genus Sequoiadendron; species Sequoiadendron giganteum. The sequence goes on along the minus strand of CM021107.1, from coordinate 21,685,431 downwards.
GGATGGAGAGGTAGGTAGAGAGGGAAGGCAAGGGATAGGTATGGAGGGAGAGAGTGGGAGGTAAGAGAGGTGAGATAGAGAGCAATAAAGAGAGATTGGTAGGAAATGATGGATGGAGATGTAGGTGAGAGGGAGAGGGGAGATATAGATTAGAGAGGGAGGGAGAGGTAGGGAGGGAGAGAGAGGTAGGTAGAGAGAGGGAGAGGGGAGATAGAGATAGAGAGGGAAGGAGAGGTAGAGAGAGGGGAGATAGAGATAGAGAGGGAAGGAGAGATAGAGAGAGGGGAGATAGAGAGGATTAGAGAGGGAATGAGGGAGGGAGGGAGAGAGATGTGTAGAGAGAGTGGTAGGGTTTGATGGATGGAGAGGTAGTTAGAGAGAGGGATTGGGAGATACATCGTATATAGGAAAGAAGAGAGGGAGGGAGAAGTATGGAGGGATAATGAGGTGAGATACAGAGTAATACGGAGATTGGTAGGGGGTGATGGAGGGAGAGGTAGGTAGAGAGAGGGAGAGGGGAGATAGAGAGAAGTAGAGAGAGAGAGAGAGTCAGATAAAGGTATGGAGATAGTCAGAGAGATGTTTAGAGTGTAAGAGATAAATAATAAGTTCAAGATAGATAGATAAAGAGAGATAAATGATACAACATGTTGATTACTAATATTTGACCTCCTAATTATTGAAATTTGACATGTTGATTACTGAAATTGGATTGTCTAAAAAATTATAAGATCTCCCAAAAACGGATTTACGTTATAACTCCTAGAGATCTGAAACCACTCTCAAACATTTTGAAATTGTATACATGAAATATAACTTAAAGTATAAGAAAGTAAATGTCCATATGTAAATGTCAACTTATACTTAAATATTTATACCATGTATATAGTTTCCTTGAAAGACAACAAGAAGAAAGACAAAAAAAGACAAAAAAAATTCAATGCAAACCAAAATGCGAGCGCATTATAAAATGCTCATGTTTTGTCAATTCATTCAAATAACGCGAGTGTGCTGACATTTTGTCTTGCTTTGGGAATCCCTAAGCCTTTGGCTTGGATTTTCTTTGAATTTCCAACCCAAAGGCTTGGAGTGCCTTCCTAATGTCCAAAGACGTGTTTTTCAATATTCTACAAAATTTCACATAATCTCATTCGTGCTAATCGTCAGGTTTGCATGTGTTTCAAGCTTGAGAAAATCGAGCACCTAGGTAATATTAGACTCTCTCTTAGCTATTTAACGATGTATTTTTGTTCACATTTTGACTATGTTAAGGCTTTCCTCTTTAATTTCTTTTGTTTGTGTGTCTGTTTTTTTGTCAAAAACCAATGTTTGATATTTTTTACTTTAATTTTCAAAAATTAGATGGGTCGCACAACCAATATTTTGTTTTTTAAGATGTATCCACTTTCAAAATTAGTGAAAATCATATATTCATTAAAAAATTATTAGAATTTTTTTGCATAAACTACATGTTGTTAGCTAATTTCTCACTGAAAATATTTTAAAAATACTAAAAAAAATTAACCTTTTGAGGGACCCGCAACAGATGCTTTGTTATGTTTTTTTGACAAAAACAACACCAATTTCTATGGCTCCTTTTTTTGAACCCATTAATCTCTACCATTTCTTAAAAAAAAGTAGTAGTTTAGAAAGTAGACTCAGAGCACTGTGATCCTTGTTTTTGTTGCATCTATTTTTTTTATGTGTAACAATCCTCAATTTCTCATCTATGGTTAGTATTTCTTTATTTTAGTAAAAAAAGTGGTGACTTAAGACCCCTTTTTAGCCCCCCATCTTTCTGCACTTACCCTATCAAGATTTAAATATTTAATAAAATGAGTTGTATCACTTGTCCTTGTATGCCCTTTGGCTTGTTTATCAACTCCAATACCTCAACAATCACTTAATTTTATTTGTTCTACCTTTATTGGCACATAATGGCCTTGTCCTTTGGACCCGTAATCACCACCTTCATAACCCCTTTTTTAATTATGGCTTCTATCGAAGGTTTTTTGTGCTCTCACTCAAACATGTTTGTATGCCTAGTCTACACTAGGAATGGTATCCAAGGGTTACTCTTCCCTATCATCATCATATTTATGATTAGTTGCTTCATAGCTATAGGGATGCTCTATATTCCACAAATTTCTAAACTCGTTATCTTCTAAGATCTTGAAAACCTACAAAAGTTTTTGGATCACCTAGATCCTTCCTCATAGGCCAAAAGGAATTTATTTTTATTGATTTCCAATGATCATTTGTACAAGCTTCTCTTAGAGAAACTAGTATTTTTTAAGGATATGGTTGATCAACTCTTTTATAAAAAAATTTGTACCTCCTAATTGGAAACTTTGCTTCTCTCTGTGGATACAATGACATTATTTTTGTTGATAATTGTTTAAAAGAAATACCTTTCTCAACAACAATTTCCTTTGTTAATTTTTTGACCTCATCCCAAGAATTATTATTTTTCAATATTTCTAGTAAGAGTTTACTTTGTTGTTGAATTTTATTTGTAGTTTTCTTATTAGCAACGAGTCTTGATTTAATGATGTCACATGGTTCATACTGCCAGTTAGAGAGCATCAAGTTTTTTCTTAAAAAAAATTCATGTACTACAAGGTTTGATATCTCAAATAATACTACCCTCTCTCTATTATTGGTTACGACATACGACAAATTCATTGCTAGCAATTCACCAATGAAAAATTCACCGCAAAAAATTCACCACGGGAAAATTCATCGCCATGAAAAATTCATCACAAGTAAAATTCACCTCCAACAATTCATCACCGCAGAAAATTAATCAAATTAATTTTAATGTGATTAATTTTCCGTGGCCGTGAATTGCTGGTGGTGAATTTTACTTGGGGTGAATTTTTCATGGCGGTGAATTTTTGGCGATGAATCTTTCGTTGGTGAATTGTTGGTGATTAATTTTCCTAGGGCCATTGGTTACATATCTATTTTTGCAAAAAAACTCTATTGTTGCAACTACAAGGTTGAATATCTCATACTCTTTGGAAGGGTTGAAGCTACTATGGATTTGTCAGCATCTTCAACAATCTTCCTGTCTTCTTCTACATCTTTAAGCTGGTAATATCATTGAAGTTTCATTTTTCTTTGGTCATATTACTAGTTGTATATTTTTCATTATTTGTCATATATTTCTTGGAAATTCATTGGTTATCCCTTGTCTTTTTTTTTTTTTTTTTATCAGTAAAAGGATTGTCTTTTATTGATATTTTCTAGGATTTTCCCTGCCCCGAAATAGGAATGGTAACAAGGGATACCATCTTCCACTAGAAATAACAACAACAATAATCAGTACTCAAAATAGTAAATCATCATCCCCCTATCAAAACCATACTTAGAACCATAAATATCAAACCCTCTAACTATGACATCAAGTTGCTCAAGCATGCCCTTTTCCTTTGGGTCCTTCCTTTATTTGTGATCGAAGGACTATGGAAAAGGATTCCTTCCTTACCTTTTTGTCTCTCTTACCCTTCACAACTTGCCATCCCTCCTCCATCCTTCCAGGTTCCTTCTTCCATTTCTCAGATGTGTCAAGCTACATTTCAGCCTCTCCTTGGTCTTTAAAAACAACATTTCCACATTGACCCTCTAGGGTGCCATTAACCTCCCCCATTTCATGACCCCTCGCTGGCCCAGATTTCTCCCTACACTCTGGAGTTTTAGCACCTTGGTGCTTTTGTTCAGCCACCCCATCATCCACACTCACCACTTCAACAACGTTCAAGGTAGGCAATTCAGCATTACCTGACCCCCCCCTTTGCTTTGAGGCACCATCTGGTTGTTTCGAGCTACGAATAGCCTGGGAATAGCTCATGCCCTATTCTTCCTTCTTCTCACCTTGTTTCTCCACTGCATAATGTTTGTGGGACACATCTTTCCACCAGGTCACTGGTTTAGGCACTCAGGGCTTTGCACATTGTGTAGCCAAATGTCCAGTTTGAAAACATCTTTTACACCGAAATGGGACCCCTTCGTAGTCCAGAGGTTGCTTCCAGCATCCTTTGTAAGAATTAATTTCAATCTCTTCTGGAAGAGTCTTTGCTACATCCATCTCCACTAAAATCTGGGCATACGTAGAATGCATAAGGTTTGAAGAATCCACATCAATCATCAAAAAATTTCCTAAGGAATTTCCTACAACCTCCAAACAAGACTCAAACCAAAGATGAAGAGGAAATTTTGGGAGTCTCACCCACAATGGCATTTTATCAAATGTCTTTGTTGTAGGATTAAAGGCTAGTTGCCATGGCTTCAGCGACAAAGAAATTTTTTCTTCCCAGCACCAAAAATAATCACATAGAACTTTGTTTCTATCTTGAACAAATTCAAAAATAGCAATAAAAAAATCCCTTGAAACAGGATAAATTTGGATACCTCCATTCACCACGGGTTCCCAATGTTCAGAAATCCATTTATGTAGATCACATAAACTTGGCCAGAATCCCCTAAAGCGACCAATCAAACCTAAGGCAGAAAAAACATTTACATTGTGCAATACCTCCTCATCGAGCTCTGCTTGCAGAGAAACAGACACTTGAGTGGCCTTTCCCTTATTTCCCAATGCCTGAAGAAGAGTCTGAGCCTGTGATTTTTTCGCCATTCCCAGCTGGGCTCCGTCAGATCTCTCCCTGAAAATGACTCCATGTCCTTCTCCCTGTGTAGCACCTATTTCCCTTGGACGCTTAAACGTCTGTCTCATGCACGCCTCCAGTCCTCTATGATTTGAGATGCTTCCAAAGAAAGATCCTGAGAAAACCCTAGCACTCTTTGAACACGCCAACGACTTCATTACGAGAGCTATTATCCCTTGCCTTTTTTTATCTCATACATTTATACATATTAGGGTGTTTATCTCTATAGACTAGGGATTAACTACTCATAGATTTTATTTATTTTCTCACTATTCATAGTCTTAGACACACCTATGCTAAGATCATGCACCACTTTCATCATTTCTACATCTTGGTTGTCCGTTGAGGTTGAAACACCACAATAGGGGCTTAGCCATTCTTAGCAAGCTCCTAAACACCCCTAAATGTTCTTCTCTTTCTTCAACTAGCAAGTAAGAGGAAAATGATCAACTACATAAAGGTTTGCATAGTTTTCCAATGAGATTTTACATAGATTGTTGTTGTGTTTTCCTTGTTTTTTGTTGTGCAACTAAGCAAGAATGTGGGAAAATATATATTTACCAAACCTCTAAACGATCACATTCCATATGGATGTTCATGCATCACAATAACATGCTTGACAAAGAGCTCTAAATTCTAGTTCTAGGTTCTTTTTACTAGTTATTTCTATTGAAAATAGATAGCATCAGTCAGATAAATGATCATTGATCGTTGTATAGTAAGAGAAAGAATACTAGATAAAGGGACACGCCCCTTGAGCCGACGTGTCTCCACTTTGTGAAGACACATCCGCTCATGGGATGTGTCTCCCACATTGATATTTATATCAACTCTTTCTTCATTTGGGAAACATGGAAATCTATAGATGTTTACCTGTGAGGATTGACATTCAATAAAGAAGAATTTAATCATTAATTAACATGGTATTAGAGCCGAGTTAAGGAAGATCCGATTAAATTCAAAATATCTGATTATCTTAAAATCAGGAGGTCATGCAATCGATTCCTGTCAAGCGTGGCACCGAGTGTAGGGGAAGCAAGCGAGTATCACTTGAGGAATAGGCCTTCGAGCATGAAGTTGGTCGTATTTTGGCAGCCGAGAAATCTCTTGACATTTGAAGACTTACACATGCCCCACCCCAAGATAGGGGAACTTCTTATAAAAATATAGGAAGTCTCTTTGGCATCAACACGCGCACAGGTATATACATCTGTCATTGGAGATACGCCAAAGAAACTGTGAGGGGAGCGATTATTTGACAAGGCTTTGGCCAAGCCTAGAGGCTCTGGCCGAGCGATCTTCAAAGTTGATCAGTGGCACGTTACCTTTTGGCACCTACAATTACCTTTAGCTTGTGCGACTAGGTCACTTCAATTATTTCAGTACCTTCCTCAAATATCCCATACGATATCTTTTCAAAAAGTCTTGATATATGGTTTTTGCATTTTGGACATTATCGCTAGTATTGATTCTTTACATAAGAACGCAATTTGACAGTGCTTCATTGCCGATCATTGATCTCAGATACATTGGTACCTCTATTGAAATCGTGAGCCTACAATAACTCCTCTATGTATTTGATCAATGTATAAGGTTAAGAGATTCGAAGACTTGCAGATTATCGGATTTCTTAAAGGTATTGGAACCCGAAAAAATATCGCGTGGAGAGGTGACGTTTCATATCAATAGGATCGAAAACTATAATCTTTCCTATCGCAGTAACTTGGAATTAAAATAAATATTGAAATAAGCAAGGAAGTTGAAGGAGTTTTAGTCAAGATGATGCGATTATGTAAAGAAACTCATGGGTAGACAAGTCATCGTGTTGAAAGCACCCTTGAGAGAGACAACATCATTATTGGTAATTCCCTATGAGAATCAAGATCATGCGAAGAGATAACTTGTCAGCTTAGGCTAGAAAGCAAGATCATGCAAAGATATAACTTTTCAGCTTAGGTCGGAAAGCATATCACCGACTATCGATTGCGGGCCTTGGAGATCACCATCAATGTTGCTCACTGGTTAGTATCGCCGAGATTGGCACTCATTATAGTTGCACTTACATCTGCAATCGGGAGACACCTTGTCACTCGATCAGGGAAGATCCTCAGAATTGAGTAATCTTGATTGACGCCACTAGGAAGGAGACAGTCATAAATCTAAGATTGCTAGATTATGCATCAGACTTCTCTCTTATTTGTGATCTGCGGATGGTGATAAATTTATCACAATTTCCTAAAATCATGTACACTGTGGCTTGGATGTCGATTATTTATGTGTGCATACTATTTTTGTCTTTTGATTTAGTGACAATTTCAATAAAGAGTATTACAATAATTCCTGATTTAAGAATAAACCAACACTAACAAGCTTGGGGTACATCAAAGACTCTGTACGAGAATCACTTCAAAACGCCATCCCTAGGAGACCTAGTTGAGGCCTGTCAACTCTCTGTCATCCATTCATAGCGGCTAATGAAATTGAGATTATTGGTCCCTCTAAGAATCTCACGAAGATAGGTGTCTACCTTGCAACGACACTTCCTGTAGAACCGAATGTAACAATTCACCACTCAACAAGGATCGGGCATGTTATCTTGTTGTCTTGGTTGCATCTATTCAGTGCAACTGATTTCAACATTGTTGTTCACTAATTTGCATCGATATCTCTACATATATTTCTTGCCACAATTTCAGTTTTGTTGTATCTCCAGCAATATCCGTGTTGGGCTTGATCGAACTATGGAGAATTTCTTTGAAATATCTGAGGCATGGATCAAGAGGGAGTTTTGTGACTCACTGAGAAGAAGTGAAGGTTGTAGAGTTGCAAAATGGTTGTAACACAATCACTTAAAGATAAGTATTTTATAATACTCATGAATTCTTGTGTAGTTATTAATTCATGCTATAACATTGTTTATATAGGCTTCTTGCATTTCTCTTCGAGATAAGTAATCTATATCTATCATGCTTCCAAGACAGATCAATAAGCAATAGGGTGATGAGAGATCTCATAGAAAAGCTTAAAGCATCTTGTGTGGAAGTCATGCCAAATGAAGAGATTGTCAAGCTTGGACTCTTAGCTTGCAAGTCATGGGACTACATTGTTGGCTTGAAATATATCTCGAAGAGGAAGTACCTTTCAGGTCGTCTTCATGATCAGCTTCTTCGAAGAGGAATAATTAACCTTCTGAGGGAGTTCTATGATTCAATGTTGTAGGCAATCTTGGACGTTAAAGTCAAGAGGCTGATGCAAATTCTTGAAGATTAAGAGGGAGCCTACTGAACCTAAAGAAGATGATTGAAAGAGTACCTCTAGGTGTTGTTCTAGATTGAGGTCTACACTGATATCCTGGTGTAGCAGGAAGCAATCTTCTGTAGCACTAAGTACAACAAAAGCCAAGTATATCTTTGCCTCTATGGGAGCAAGAGAAGCAGTATGGCTCCGTAAATTGCTTGTGGGATTATTTGATCAAAAGCAGATAGAGTTTCCTTACCATTATGTAAGAGACATGGTAGAAAGGAATGTGATCCAGCTGGTGTATATTAGTACAAATGATCAAACAATAGACATTCACCATAACTCTCTCTAAAGTCAAAATTTGAACCCTTTAGGTAGAAACTTGGTATGGTTGAAATGTAAGTTATTTTTGAGATTGAGGCTCAAATTATTTATTTTGTAGTAATATGTTTAAAAGATGTTTAATGTGTAAACTCTTTTGTCATGTGAGTGACTCCATGACTGTATGGGCTCGCCCCCTTTGTGTACATTATTGAAAGGTGACGATCTTTCGATAATGAACACTTTGACATTGTAAGGTGATGAATTTATAATGATTAGTTTCCCTATCATGATGAATTTCATCTAACTTGATATCCGTGGACATATCATGATAGTATTTTTGGACATTTTGATAGATACCATGTGACTTGATATCAATTTGAAGATCATTATGACCTTATTCATGGTGGATATGCATATATATTCGTGGATATGCCATGATTTATTATGGTAGACATCATGTGACTTGATGTCAGTGCACATACCATAATGAAGATGTGTTATGAAGAATGTCATGTGACTTGACACTTTCAGAAGCATACCATATCTTCTGATATCACGAGTTAGGTGATATCACTTTATACATGTTTGGAGTTTATCTTCCCTAACTAAGAGGGAGTGTTGAAAATAGATAGCATTAGTCAGATAAATGATGATTGATTGATGTTTAGTAAGAGAGAATATTAGATAAAGGGACATGTCCCTTGAGCCGACGTGTATCCACTTTGGGGAGATACATCCGCTCATGGGACGTGTCTCCCACATTGATATTTATATCAACTTTTTCTTCATTTGGGAAACATGGAAATCTATAGATGTTTACTTGTGAGGATTGACCTTCAATAAAGAAGAATTTAATTGTTAATTAACAATTTCTTATTCTACAATTCATTTTTTAAAATTCTATTCCAATATATATATATATATATATATATATATATATATATATATATATATATATATATATATATATATATATATAAGTATAATTTTAGTTGAAAAGAAAAGCTTCTTTTATAAAAATTGAAAAACTTCTAAGATAATCTAAAACATTTTCTTCATAATAGAAATAGTAGAGCAACCTTTTATTCTTAAACAACAAATATATTAACTTTTAATTTGGGAAACTAAAAGGTTTTCTAAACTTAAAGTTGTTTTCCCTTTATTACAATAATGATTCACAAACTCTTAAGAAATATACAAATATGAAGTATGAATAAAAAAGACCTATACTATAGATAATTCTAATAAATCTAAAACAAAAGAATGTAATTGGGGAATCAAATATAAAACCCCATTGGATGGTGGAAGTTTCATCGGAAGGATACACCAAAGTTGAAACAACTTGCTATTCGTCTACTCTCTTAGATTGCTAGTTCCTCTGCTATAGAGAGGAATTGGTCCACCTATGGTTTTATCCACTCAATCAACATGAATAGGCTTACATCTAAAGTTTAAAAAGACATAAAAACTAGTTGCAATTCATAGTGCCTTAAAACTTTAGGATCGACAAACTATTGAGCATTGACACTCTTGCAACACGTTGGGATGTTGATCCTGAAGATGTTAGGCAAATTAATGAGGAGGTGCAATCAGGATTGGCCAAAATTCCATTGGATGAACCATAATTTAAACCAAAGAGTGACATAAACTCTTCGTCTTTTGATATTGATAGCCCAGATGAGGCATAGTTCGTATTTTTAAGTTTGAGTTGTATACATGGGTGGGGTGAATGCATATGGATGTGTAAACATATGAATGGGGGTAAGTGGTAAGTATACAGGATGTGTATTAATGGATAGGTAGGTGGAATAGAGCAAGGGACCCAACTTAGTACAAAGTTGTGTCATTTGTCAATGTCTATGTATAAAAGGCACTCTCCTCAATATGGGCCCAAAACTAAATGGGAAATGGTATGGGTAAGCAAAATTTACCATTACAAATTATAATGTTTTTTAGATATATTATATCCTTATAGTATATATATATATATATATATATATATATATATATATATATTAAAAAAAATTGATCATCAAATGAAGAGGGGCTCTTTTAGCCACATGACAGTTTTGACGCATGCCTTTTCTTTTCCAAAATGAAATAAATACAATATATGGTACTTGTATTGAGATTTGGAATTGCGGGAAGTGAGTTGAATGATCAATCATCATCCCTCTACTATTTGTTTTTTAAACTCTACATATCAAATAATATTGATTTCATTTTTATTTCAGAGCTTGGTCTAAACATGATATACCAAATTTCATATTGATTTGAATTGACTTCTGGCCAAAATTTTCCTTTTTGGTTTCCATGTGCATTTCTATGTCAAATGAAGCTATATGTTGGATTATATTGTGTAGTAACAACTATGGTGTTTTTGGCTGGCGTAGCAGGTTTCTTTCTGATGCTTGCTCCAGTAACTAACCCTGTTTTATACACTGATAGCATTGCTAGTTCCAGGTGTTGGCAAGGGTTTTGCAAGTTGATGTCTGAATTATAAGACAATTGATGATGAGTTGTATTTAGCTTTTCCTTGGGAGGAAAATTTTATGGCTGATTTTATAAATTTAATATTTAAAAAAAAATTCACTTTATCCGAACTTTAGAATGCATTTATATTTTTTGGATCTAAGGGTTGGTTTTGTTTGGTCATTGCAAATCATTATTACTTTGGCCCTCCTTTTACTTGCAATTTTATAAAATTACAAAAATACTACGTGTTCATTTTCATGTACAAAAATCTCATTTCTTCTAATGATATAAACAAATCGATAATTGTGTTGCCTTATTCTATTTTAAAACTCATACGTTTATTAAGTTTATTAATCTGACCCTTCAAACATTTATAACATTCAATCAAAAGAAATATGCATGAACATAAAACAAACAACCATAACACCATAACATAAGGATTTTTACGTGGAAACCCTGTTAGGGGAAAAACCGTGGATGGCCAATCCACAATATGATCTGAGTATACTCAAAAGTGTTTTATAGAATGGGAATACATTTGCATTCAGGCACACTGCCTAGAGCTCACTGCTCAAAGGAAGACTCACTGTCTTACAAAGATAATCAAATTAAATCCATCTAAGAAATTGAACTGAGAGATTAGCATCTACATATGCTTGATTACAGTTCCGATTAGGCTCAACAATCGATCTTTTTTCCTTCTGACTAATTATGTGCTTCTACTCTACTCTGCTCAAACTCGCATCACAAAATCCTTAATGCACAAGTGAAACTGTGCATAATCACTCTGTAACCCTTTTGATATTCACAACACACATCGACACACCTTGTTCATATATCAAAATGACATGATCGATCACTTATATATATCCGCGAGTAAGAATTTAATCGCAACATGTCGACTTCAATAGAACACAAAAAATATTTACAATTGTCGGCTCAAAACGTGAGTAATGTTGAATGCGCATCCAGAAAGGTCATCCACAACTTGGTTAGGACCCAAATAAAAAATGCTCGAACACAAAATCACTTGAATAATTACTCTTCGAATATTCGAAACATGTTATGTCAATCAAGTCAACCTTCATGCAGTGATGAATAGAAAATTAATCATCTGGATCTTCTAACTCGCACGCAGATCAATACGAGCCACTAAGATTCAATAGCAACAAAGATCATATACCAAACAACATTCCTTGAGATACGCAACACAAAATAATAACAAAAAATATTCATGTGAATCGATGAACAAAAAACTGTCAGATGCTCTATTCTTCCTTGACTGTCTTCAGTCTAACTATCGGTATGATCAAATGATGACGTGTGGATCCAATCACTGACTAGGGTTGCCATAAATGACAACACTAGAAAAAATTTGTAGTGTCTCTTGCGAAAAATCCCTATACCCTATACACTTAACCTTATACCCTCAACCATGAACATTATCCCTCAATTGTAAACCTGTAACCTCTCAACCCTATACTCAAACCCTAAACCCTAAATTGAACCTTGTTCCCTAAACCCTATACCCAATATCCTAAACTGTAATCCCTATATCCTATACACTTAACCCTATACCTTAAACCCTAAACCCTACACCCTCAACCCTCATCCCTATACCATATTCCCTCAACCTTATAACCTAAACCTTGAACATTATCCCTGGGTAAAAGTAAGAAGTTGGGTCCATGAAGAGGGTTTCAGCCAAAAAATAACCCACAAGAAACATGTATGCGTTATTAAAAAAACATGTATGCGTTATGCTTCGAGTACCCGAGCCTAAAAAAATGTGTATGCTTTATGCTTTGGGTATGCACTAAAAAATGTGTCATGTGACTTTTTCCCCAAGAGAAGAGAAATATATATAAATAACCCTTTGGAATTAAAAGGGAGATAGAAAATAAAGGATATTATGATCCTTTGGTTAAAAGAGATATTAATAAAGAATATTTATAAACACTCTTTAAAAAAGAAGAATAATAATTATCTATTTAAATAATTATTAAAAGGAAACCTTTTGTGAAAAGGTGTGATGGTTTGGAAACCACCCCTTAAAAGGATATATAAATCATTCATTTGAGAATTGAGAGGGACATTAAAAAAGAAGAGAGAACATTCAAGTAAGAAGAACAACCAAGGAAGAAGGAAGTGGTTGGTGAGCTATGGACATGATGGAGAAGGGGCACATCTATAGTGTGTGTCCAACTTGGGGTACAAGTGTGTGCACTCAGGATGGTCTTGGCCAAGGCATGGTTTTGTGGCACGAGTGTTGAACATTGTTCCAGTGGAACCAACACTCATGTAGAGTGAAAAAGTGTGCTTTCCTCCTAGACTACTACATGGCAAGAGCCAATACCACTGACATATTCCTAGGGGTTGAGGATGGACCCACGATGTAGTATGGGATGCACTGAATCCTCTCCCCATTTGTCCAATGGTGCAGAAAACCAGAGGAAAGAATAGGACCCATGATGTAGTGCGCAATACATTGATATTGTTTCTATTCATAATGCATTATGGACATGTTGTTGAGTACATTGTCACTGATGTGAAAGTGTTTAAACTGAGAGTGGCTTTTGCAAGTATTATTATTCAGATAAGTATTAAAACCATTTATTCTAAATTATATTGAGAATATATATATGATTTTGGTGTTAATGTATATTAATTATATGAATGTGTATTCCATTATTAGGTTAACTATCTATTTTGGAATTTCTTAATAAACTCGCCCATATTATCTTTTGCATTGATTATTTGCATCCATTTTAAGAATATTGTAGTTTTTTTTATCTTTGTTCTAATATTTAATCTACTAAAATCTACTGCTAACACTTGAATAACTTTAGAGGAAAAGTAGCATTACAAAATGCGTACGTGTTATAATGCGTACACATTTTATAATATGTATAAGTCATTTATTTAAAAAATTAAATACTTTTTAGAAACGTGAATGTGTTTTGTAACACAAAATGTGTACACATTTCTAAAAAGTATTTAATTTTTTAAATTATCAAGCAAATAAAGAACGCATATGCGTTTTGTAACACATACACATTTTTAAAATTTTAAATCCCCAAACCACATGTTTCCTTGATTTTAGACTTGAAAAATAGTTGGTAACCCGACCCTTAGCCTTTGACCTGCAAATAAAAAACTAAGGCGGGTTCAAGAGAAATGTCCAACTTTGGCAATATGGTCGATGGTATTCTTTTTCAATCAATCTATAAAATTAAAACCCATTAGAAAACATGATGTATAGTTTCCAAATATATATATTTTTTAAATATTGGATTATATTTTTTATTTTTTAATTTAATTTCCAAGTAAATTAGTCCATAAACTTGAAATATCAGACTTTTTTTGTTTTTTAATAACTTTTTTTGGTTAATTTTCTTGTAAAAAAAAAATGGCATCAATCCTCAGATAATTCTCTACACAATGAAAAAAAAATATTCAAAAAATGTTTAGGTTATGTCCAATTATGATGTTTGTACATGGTTTTTAAAAACAATAATTAAGGCAAATAAAAATTCAATTAAAAAATATTCAAAAAAAATTACAAAAGAATATCCCCATCAATCTTCATGTTGTTAGCTATCTTTCCCAAAAAGGAATTAGTAAAATACTTTTATTTGATTCAAAAAGTGGTGTCCATACATGTGCATGGTATGGTAAAAAAATGACTTTTAAAAAGTGGTTTTTATAAATTCCTATCAAAATTCAATTTCTATCATATGTGTATTTGAATAAGTTACATATTTGGAAACTAAATTCAAAATGATAAATTTCATCTTATTGATTTTTTTAAAAATTCATTGTGTAAGTGCCTCAAATTTTCATTCCAAGTATGACAAATTCTGAAAAATAGAAAAAACACTTCCACTTTTTGAGCTTTTTGTGGACCCAACTTCTTGCATCAGCCCCGCTCAACCCTAAACCCTACATTCAACCTTGTACCTTAAACCCTCAATCCTAAAGCTGATACCCTCAACCATATACCCAATATTCTAAACCCTAAGCCCTATACCCTATACACTTAACCGTATACCCTCAACCTTGAGCAATATCCCTCAACCCTCAACCCTATACCTTAAACCCTAAACCCTACACCCTTATCCCTCATCCCTCATCCCTATACCCTATACCCTATACCCTATACCCTCAACCTTATACCCTCAACCCTAAACATTATCCCTCAACTCAATACCCTCAAACCTATACTTAAAATTTAAACCCTACACTCTCAACTCTCAACCCTTAACCTTATACCTTATACCCTCAACTCTATACCATATACCCAATATCCTAAACCCTAATCCCTATATAACCTTAACCATGAACATTATCCCTCAACTATAAACCTGCATCCCTCAACTCTATACTTAAACCCTAAACCCTGCATTCAACCTTGTGCCCTAAACCCTAAATAATATCCCTCAACTCTATACCCTCAACCCTATACTTAAACCCTAAACCCTACACTCGCAACCATTAACCCTATACCTTATACCCTCAACCCTATACCCAATATCATAAACCCTAATCTATATATCATGTACACTTAACCTTATACCCGCAACCCTATACTTAAACCCTAAACCCTACATTAAACCTTGTGCCCTAAACCCAATACCCTCAACCCTATATCCAATATCCTAAACCCTAATCCCTATACCCTATACAGTTAACCCTATACCCTCAACCTTGAACACTATCCCTCAATCCTCAACCCTATACCTCAAACCCTAAACCCTACACCCTCACCCCTCATCCCTATACCCTATACCCTCAACCTTATAACCTAAACCCTGAACATTATCCCTCAACCCTATAATTAAACCTTATATTAAACCTTGCACTCTAAACCCTAACCCTAAATCCTCAATCCTAAAGCCAAAACTCTCAATCCTATACCCAATATTCTAAACCCTAATCCCTATACTCTATACACTTAACCCGATACCCTCAACCTTGAATACTATCCCTCAACCCTCAACCCTATACCTTAAACCCTAAACCCTACACCCTTAACCCCCTCCCCTATACCCTATACCCTCAACCTCATACCCTAAAACCTAAATATTATTCCTCAACTCTATACCCTCAACCCTATACTTAAACCCTAAATCCTACACTCTCAACCCCTAACCTTATACCTTATAACCTCAACCCTATACCCTAAAACCTATACCTAATATCCTAAACCCTAATCCCTATACCCTATACACTTAACGCTATACCCTCAACCCTGAACACTATCCCTCAAACCTAAAATCTATACCTTAAACCTTATATCCTAAACCTTGAACATTATCCCTCAACCCTTAACCCTCAACCATATGCACAATATCCTAAACCCTAATCCATATACCCTATACACTTAACCCTATACCCTCAACCCTAAACCCTACACCTACAACCCCCATCCCTATAACCTATACCCTCAACCTTATACCCAATACCCTAAACCATAATCCCTATACACTTAACCCTATAACCTCAATGCTATACCTTAAACACTAAACCTTACACCATCAACCCTCGTAGGGGGAGAGAAAAAGAGGGGGAGGGAGGGAGGAAGGGATAGAGAGAGAGACGGGGAAGGGAAGGGAAAAATGGGGAGAGAGAGAGAGAGAGAGAGAGAGAGAGAGGTAGGTAGAGAGGGAAAGGGGAGATAAAGATAAGTAGATAGGGAAGGAGAGGTAGAGAGAGGAGAGATAAATAGTAGATAAGGAAGGAGAGAGGGAGGGATAGGTATGGAGGGAGAGAGAGGGAGGTGAGAGAGAGGTGAGATAAAGATAAATAGAGAGAGTGTGGTAAGGAGTGATAGAGGGAGAGTGATGTAGAGAGGGATAGTTGAGATAGAGAGAAGTAGACAGAGAGAGATGAAGATAGAGGGAAGTAGGGAGGGTGGGAGAGAGGGGAGGAAGGGAGAGGTAAAGAGGGATAGGTGAGATAAAGATAATTAGAGAGAGAATGGTGAGATAGAGAGGAGAGAGGGAAATAGAGAATGGTGAGATAGAGAGGAGAGAGTGAGAGAGAAAGAGGGGGAGGGAGAAGGGACAAGAGAGAGAGGGGGGAAATAAAGATAATTAGAGAGGGAAGGAGAGGTAGAGAGAGATAGAGAAAATTAGAGAGGTAATGAGGGAGAGAGGTGAGATAGAGAGGTGTAGAGAGTGTGGTAGGGAGTGATGGATGGAGAGGTAGGTAGAGAGGGATTAGAGAGGGAAGGTGAGGGATAGGTATGGAGGGAGAGAGTGGGAGGTAAGAGAGAGGTGAGATAGAGAGCAATAAAGAGAGATTGGTAGGAAATGATGGATGGAGAGGTAGGTGGAGAGGGAGAGGGGAGATATAGAGTAGAGAGGGAGGGAGAGAGAGGTGGGATATAGAGAAACAAAGAGAGTGATGGAGGGAGAGGTAGGTAGAGAGAGGGAGAAGGGAGATAGAGATAAGTAGAGAGGGAAGGAGAGGTAGAGAGAGGGGAGATAGAGAGGAGTAGAGATGGAATGACGGAGGAGGGAGAGAGATGTGTAGAGAGAGTGGTAGGGTGTGATGGATGGAGAGGTAGGTAGAGAGAGGGATTGGGAGATACATAATATATAGGGAAGAAGAGAGGGAGGGAGAAGTATGGAGGGATAGAGAGGTGAGATAAAGAGTAATACAGAGAGTGGTAGGGGGTGATGGAGGGAGAGGTGGGTAGAGAGAGGGAGAGGGGAGATAGAGAGAAGTAGAGAGAGAGAGAGAGATGGATAGTTAGTTCTTGAGCTCAAGGGAGAGAGTCAGATGAAGGTATGGAGATAGTCAGAGAGAGGTCTAGAGTGTAAGAGATAAATAATAAGTTCAAGATAGATAGATAGAGAGAGATAAATGATACAACATGTTGATTACTAAAATTTGACCTCCTGATTATTGAAATTTGACATGCTGATTACTAAAATTTGACTGTTTGAAATTTTTTAAGATCTTCCAAAAATGAATTTATGTTATAACTCCTAGAGATCTAAAACCACTCTCAAACATTTTGAAATTGTATACATGAAATATAACTTAAAGTATAATAAAGTAAATGTCCATATGTAAATGTCAACTTATACTTAAATATTTATACCATGTATATAGTTTCCTTGAAAGACAACAAGAAGAAAGACAAAAAAAAGACAAAAAATTCAAAGCAAACCAAAATGCGAGCGCATTATAAAACGCTCATGTTTTGTTAGTTCATTCAAATAATGCGAGTCCGCTCACATTTTGTCTTGTTTTGGGAATCCCCAAGCCTTTGGCTTGGATTTTCTTTGAATTCCCAATCCAAAGGCTTGGAGTGCCTTCCCAATGTCCAAAGACATGTTTTTGCATATTCTACAAATTTCACATAATCTCATTTGTGCTAATTGTCAGGTTTGTATGTGTTTCAAGGTTGAGAAAATCAAGGACCTAGGTAATATTAGGCTCTCTCTTAGCTATTTAACAATGTATTTTTGTTCACATTTTGACTATGTTAAGGCTTTCATCTTTAATTTCTTTTGTTTGTGTGTCTATTTTTTTGTCAAAAATCAATGTTTGATATTTTTTACTTTATTTTTTAACCGTACATTGAAATTTCAAAATAAATTACATTTTTGTAAAATATAATCCATTCTACACATTAAAAAGGTGATTTTTGACTAGTTTTCAAAAATTATAGGGGTCACACAACCAATATTTTGTTTTTCAAGATGTGTCCACTTTCAAAATTAGTGAAAATCATATATTCATTAAAAAATTATTAGAAAAATTGTGCATAATTTACATGTTAGCTAGTTTCTCACTGAAGAGATTTTAAAAATACTAAAAAAAATTAACCTTTTGAGGGACCCGCAACAGATGCTATGTTATGTTTTTTTGACAAAAACAACACCAATTTCTATGGCTCCCTTTTTTGAACCCCTTAATCTCTACCATTTTTTTTTTAAAAGTAGTAGTTTAAAAAGTAGATTCAGAGCACTATGATCCTTATTTTTGTTGCATCTATTTTTTTTATGTGTAACAATCCTCAATTTCTCATCTAAGGTTAGTATTTCTTTATTTTAGAAAAAAAAGTGGCCACTTAAGACCCCTTTTTGGCCCCCCATCTTTCTGCACTTACCCTAACAAGATTTGAATATTTAATAAAATGAGTTGTATCACTTGTCCTTGTATGCCCTTAGGCTTGTTTATCAACTCCAATACCTCAAAAATCACTTAATTTTATCTATTCTACCTTTATTGGCACATAATGGCCTTGTCCTTTGGACCCGTAATCACCACCTTCATAACCCATTTTTTAATTATGGCTTCTATTGAAGGTTTTTGGTGCACTCACTCAAACATGTTTGTATGCCTTGTCTACACTAGGAATGGTATCCAAGGGTTACTCTTCCCTATCATCATCATATTTATGATTAGTTGCTTCATAGCTATAGGGATTCTCTATATTCCACAAATTTCTAAACTCGTTATCTTCTAAGATCTTGAAAACCTGCAATTTTTTTTGGATCACCTAGATCCTTCCTCATAGGCCACAAGGAATTTATTTTTATTGATGTCCAATGATCATTTGTACAAGCTTCTCTTAGAGAAACTAGTATTTTTTAATTATATGGTTGATCAACTCTTTTATAAAAATTGTTGTACCTCCTAATTGGAAACTTTGCTTCTCTCTGTGGATACAATGCCATTATTTTTGTTGATAATTATTCAAAAGAAATACCTTTCTCAACAAAAATTTCCTTTGTTACTTTTTTGACCTCATCCCAAGAATTATTATTTTTCAATATTTCTAGTAAGATTTTACTTTGTTGTTGAATTCTATTTTTAGTTTTCTTATTAGGAACAAGTCTTGCTTTAATGATGTCACATGGTTCATACTGCCAGTTAGAGAGCATCGAGTTTTTTCTTATAACATTTAATGTACTACAAGGTTTGATATCTCAAATAATACTACCCTCCCTCTATTATTGGTTACGACATACGACAAATTCACCGTCAGCAATTCACCGACGAAAAATTCACCACCAACAATTCATTGTTGTAGAAAATTAATCAAATTA
The DNA here is from genome assembly GCA_007115665.2 of Sequoiadendron giganteum. Lineage (NCBI taxonomy): Eukaryota > Viridiplantae > Streptophyta > Pinopsida > Cupressales > Cupressaceae > Sequoiadendron > Sequoiadendron giganteum. The sequence continues at coordinate 21,665,654 of CM021107.1, read as the reverse complement.
ATTTTTAATGCGATTAATTTTCCGTGGCGGTGAATTTCTGGTGGTGAATTTTACTTGGGGTGAATTTTTCATGGCGGTGAATTGTTGGCGATGAATTTTTCGTCAGTGAATTGTTGGTGATGAATTTTCCTAGAGCCTTTGGTTACATATCCATTGTTGCAAAAAAACTCTATTGTTGCAACTAAAAGGTTTAATATCTCATACTCTTTGGAAGGGTTGAAGCTATTATGGATTTGTGAGCATCTTCAACAATCTTCCTCTCTTCTTCTAAATCTTTAAGTTGGTGATATCATTGAAGTTTCATTTTTCTTTGGTCATATTACTAGTTGTATATTTTTCATTATTTATCATATATTTCTTGGCAATTCATTGGTTATCCCTTGCCTTTTTTTTATCTCATACATTTATACATATTAGGGTGTTTATCTCTATAGACTAGGGATTAACTACTCAATAGATTTTATTTATTTTCTCACTATTCATAGTCTTAGACACACCTATGCTAAGATCATGCACCACTTTCATCATTTCTACATCTTGGTTGTCCGTTGAGGTTGAAAGACCAAAATAGGGGCTTATCCATTCTTAGAAAGCTCGTAAACACCCCTAAACATTCTTCTCTTTCTTCAACTAGCAAGTAAGAGGAAAATGATCAACTACATAGAGGTTTGCATAGTTTTCCAATGAGATTTTACGTAGATTGTTGTTGTGTTTTCCTTGTTTTTTGTTGTGCAACTAAGCAAGAATGTGGGAAAATATATATTTACCAAACCTCTAAACGATCACATTCCATATGGATGTTCATGCATCACAATAACATACTTGACAAAGAGCTCTAAATTCTATTTCTAGGTTATTTTTACTAGTTATTTATGTTGAAAATAGATAGCATCAGTAAGATAGATGATTTATCACTGTTTAGTAAAAGATATAATATTAGATAAAGGGACATGTCCGCTCATGGGACGTGTCTCCCACATTGATATTTATATCAACTCTCTCTTCATTTGGGAAACATGGAAATCTATAGATGTTTACCTGTGAGGATTGACATTCAATAAAGAAGAATTTAATCGTTAATTAACATGGTATCAGAGCCGAGTTAAGGAAGATCCGATTAAATTCAAAATATCAGATTATCTTAAAATTAGGAGGTCATGCGATCGATTCCTGTGAAGCACGGCATCAAATTCAGGGGAAGCAAGCGAGTATCACTTGAGGAATGGGCCTTTGAGCATGAAGGTGGCCATATTTTGGCAACCGAGAAAGCTCTTGAAATTTGAAGACTTACACATGTCCCGCCCCAAGATAGGGGAACTTCTTATAAAACTATAGGAAGTCTCTTTGGCATCAACATGCGCACAGGTATATACATCCGTCGTTGGAGATACGCTAGATAAACTGTGAGGGGAACGATTATATGACAAGGCTTTGGCCAAGCCTAGCAGCTCTGGCCGAGCTATCTTCAAAGTTGATCAGTGGCACGTTACCTTCTAGCACCTACAATTACCTTCAGCTTGTGCGTCCAAGTCACTTGAATTATTTAAGGTACCTTCCTCAAAGGTCCCATACGATATCTTTTCAGAAAGTCATGATATATGGTTCTTGCATTTTGGACATTATCGTTGGTATTGATTCTTTACAGAAGAACACAATTTGAAAGTGCTTCATTTTTTATCATTGATCTTAGAGACATTGGTACCTCTGTTGAAATCGTGAGCCTAGAATAACTCCTCTGTGTATTTGATCAACGTATAAGGTTAAGAGATTCAAAGACTTGCACATTACCGGATTTCTTAAAGGTATTGAAGCCCGAAAACATATCGCATGGAGAGGTGACATTTCATATCAATAGGATCAAAAACTATAGTCTTTCCTATCATAGTAACTTGGAATTAAAATAAATGTCGAAATAAGCAAGGAAGTCGAAGGAGTTTTAGTCAGGATGATGCGATTATGTAAAGAAACTCACGGGTAGAGAAGTCATTGTGTTGAAAGCACCCTTGAGAGAGACGACATCATTATTGGTAATTCCCTATGGGAATCAAGATCACACGAAGAGATAACTTGTCAGCTCAGGTCGAAAAGCATATCACCGACTATCGATCGTGGGCCTTGGAGATCACCATCAATGTTGCTCATTGGTCAGTATCGATGGGATTGGCACTGATTATAGTTGCACTTACATCTGCAATCGAGAGAAACCTTGTCACTTGATCAGGGAAGATCCTCAAAATTGAGTAATCTTGATTGACGCCACTAGGAGGGCGACAATCATAAATCTGAGATCTCTACATTATGCATCAGACTTATCTCTTATTTGTGATCTGCGGATGGTGATAAATTTATCACAATTTCCTAAAATAATGTACACTGTGGCTTGGATGTCGATTATTTATGTGTGCATACTATTTTTGTCTTTTGATTTAGTGACAATTTCAATAAAGAGTATTACAATAATTCCTAATTCAAGAATAAACCAACGTTGCCTAGCTTGGGGTGCGTCAAAGACTCTACACGAGAATCACTTCAAAACGCCATCCCTAGGAGACCTAGTTGAGGCCCGTCAACTCTCTATCATCCGTTCATAGTGGCTAATGAAATTGAGATTATTGGTCCCTCTAAGAATCTCACGAAGATTGGTGTCTACCTTGCAGCGGCAGTTCATGTACAACCGAACGCAACAATTCACCACTCAACAAGGATCGGGCATGTTATCTTGTTGTCTTGGTTGCATCTATTCAGTGCGGCTGATTTCAACGTTGTTCACTAATTTTCATCGATATCTCTACATTTATTTCTTGCCACAATTTCAGTGTAGTTGTATCTCTAGTGATTTATGTGTTGGGCTTTGATCGAACTATGGAGGATTTCTTTGAAATCACTAAGGCAGGTTTCAAGAGGGAGTTTTGTGACTCATTGAGAAGAAGTGAAGGTTGTAGAGTTGCAAAATGGTTGTAACACAATCACTTAAAGATAAGTATTTTATAATACTCATGAATTCTTGTATAGTTATTAATTCATGCTATAACATTGTTTATATAGGCTTCTTGCATTTCTCTTCGAGATAAGTAATCTTTATCTATCATGCTTCCAGGATAGATCAATAAGAAATAGGGTGATGAGAGATCGCATAGAAAAGCTTAAAGCATCTTGTTTGGAAGTCATGTTGAATGAAGAGATGTTCAAGCTTGGAGTCTTAGCTTGCAAGTCATGGGACTACATTGTTGGTTGGAAATATATCTCGAAGAGGAAGTACCTTTCAAGTCATCTTCGTGATCAGCTTCTTCGAAGAGGAAGAATTAACCTTCTGAGGGAGTTCTATGATTCAGTGTTCCATGCAATCTTGGACGTTAAAGTCAGGAGGTTGATGCAAATGCTTGAAGATTCAGAGGGAGCCTACTGAACCTAAAGAATATGATCGAAAGAGTACCTCTAGGTGTTGTTTCAGATTGAGGTCTGCAGTGATATCCTGGTGTAGCAGGAAGCAATCTTCTGTAGCACTAAGTACAACAGAAGCTGAGTATATGTCTACATCTATGGGAGCAAGAGAAGCAGTATGGCTCCGTAAATTTCTTGTGGGATTATTTGATCAAAAGCAGATAGAGTTTCCTTACCATTATGTAAGAGACATGGTAGAAAGGAATGTGATCCAGCTGGTGCATATTAGTACAAATGATCAAATAGAAGACATTCACCATAACTCTCTCCAGAGTCAAAATTTGAACCCTTCAGGTAGAAACTTGGTATGGTTGAAATGTAAGTTATTTTTGAGATTGAGACTCAAATTGTTTATTTTGTACTAATATGTTTAAAAGATGTTTAATGTGTAAACTCTTTTGTCATGCAAGTGACTCCATGACTATATGGGCTCGCCCCCTTTGTGTACATTATTGAAAGGTGACGATCTTTCGATAATGAACACTTTGACATTGTAAGGTGACAAATTTACAATGATTAGTTTCCCTATCATGATGAATATCATCTAACTTGATATCCGTGGACATATCATGATAGTATTTTTGGAAATTTCAATAGATATCATGTGACTTGATATCAATTTGAAGATCATTATGATCCTTATTCATGGTGGATAAGCATATATATCCGTGGATATGCCATGATTTGTTATGGTAGACATCATGTGACTTGATGTCAGTGCGCATACCATAATGAAGATGTGTTATGAATAATGTCATGTGACTTGACACTTACAGAAGCATACCATTTCTTTTGATATCATGAGTTAGGTTATATCACTTTATACTTGTTTGGAGTTTATCTTCCCTAGCTAAGAGGGAGTGTTGAAAATAGATAGCATCAGTCAGATAAATGATGATTGATCGTTATTTAGTAAGAGATAGATTATTATATAAAGGGACACGCCCCTTGAGCCGACGTGTCTCCACTTTGTGGAGACACATCCGCTCATGGGACGTGTCTCCCACATTGATATTTATATCAACTCTTTCTTCATTTGGGAAACATGGAAATCTATAGATGTTTATCTGTGAGGATTGACATTCAATAAAGAATAATTTAATCGTTAATTAACAATTTCTTATTCTACCATTCATTTTTTAAAATTCTATTCCAATATATATATATATATATATATATAATTTTAGTTCAAAAGAAAAGCTTCTTTTATAAAAATTGAAAAACTTCTAAGATAATCTAAAACATTTTCTTCATAATAGAAATAGTAGAGCAACCTTTTATTCTTAAACAACAAATATATTAACTTTTAATTTGGGGAACTAAAAGGTTTTCTAAACTTAAAGTTGTTTCCCCTGTATTACAATAATGATTCACAAACTCTTAAGAGATATACAAATATGAAGTACGAATAAAAAGACCTATACTATAGATAAATCTAATAAATCTAAAATAAAAGAATGTAATTGGGGAATCAAATCTAAAAACAATCCAGAAGGTCAAATCAAAGATAGCTAGGGTAGGAGCAAGGTGACAAAATGAATCCCAAACCTTTGAGAAAAATAAAACTATCATACATGAATAGGAAAGGGAAAACAAACTGAAAACATCATAAATCACCCAAAAATATTAAATTGAAAAAGGTAAATCCTTAGAAGAGCAAATCTTAGGCCATGTAAGAAAATATGGATTTTAGTAAAAATGTGAAAGAAAATGAATACTTTTTTGAATTACTTATGTTAATTAAATAAATATAATTAATAAGGAAACAATTAACCCACATAATTGAGCTAGGATAAATAATAGAACTTAAAAAATGATGTAGATTAATCTCAAGTCATTTGAGGTTGATATTGACTACCTTGTGAACTTGATATGATGTGCAAAATTAATCTTTGTTTACAAAAGACTAACATCATAGAATGCATCTAAAGTTTTGTTCAACTGCAAATATGTCAAGGTTATTTCTAAAGACACTATTGAGGATTTTACTAGCTTGAGTTCTCTAAAGTCAAACCTCTTGGTGGATCAAATTAACAATGATAAAAAGATCGAAGACAATAGTAGCATATGTATAAATGATCAATATAATGGTGATGTAGATTGTATCCCATTATACTCTTAAATTCTAGAGTGAATGTTGTAGTAAATCTCTAATTCTATCATGACATGTTTTATGTGTTGAATGAATGTCTATAGCAACATGACACATAAAACATGTGATAGCAAACATGTCACATAAAACATGTGCTAGAGCATCAAATCACAATGATTAGGAAAAATGGGAGAGAAAATTTAAATTTAAATTTAATGCCTTAAAATTTAGATATCATTCCTACAACATTAACCTAGATCAATTCTTAACTAAGCAAAAATGATGTATAAAAATAAGATGATCCTTTTGAAGTGAAAAATAAATATTTGAAAATCAATACCACTATAATAAAATATGAATAAATAAATATCAAACATATCAAATTAATACAAACAAAAATAAAATAATAAAAAATAGAACACCAATCAAACTTTATAATATTAATAAAATTTCATTAAAATAAAATAAAAAATGAAATGGAAAACATCACGAGTATGCTAATTTCACCATTACACCCATAAAACTGTTTATTCTCAACCAAAGTTTGAAAACTCAAACTCGATGCGGACTTGGCAGCCCAAAATAGGACTCAGACTCGAGACTTGACATAGATTCGACAAAAAACTCGGCTAGGACTCGACAAAGAAGAAAACCATAGTTTTACAAAAAAAACAAAAATAAATTAATGTAGTTAGAGAACATAAGAGCCTAATTTGATTATCAATTTCTCATAATTCAAATATTACACATGTTTTATGATCTCCAAACACTCAATATTTGAAATTTCATCATTCATATTCATAGTTTCAAACTTTCAAATGAAAAAGACAAACAAAAAACAAGTTTTAAACATTCATATTCATTGTTTCTAGGCCATGCCAAGAATCTTGAGCTAGGACTTGGGAGTTTGACTTTGAGACTCGCGCGAATCACTCATTAGGACTCGAAAATCCTAACCTGGACTCCTCAGAATTTGATTGGGGAGTCCTTAATGAATGAACTTGGTGAACCCTAAAACTCGCGAGTCCCAAAAGTCTTTTCCACGACCGCAAGAGTCCTCGAACTATGCTTTCAACAACCAAACGATGACCATGGTGATGGGAAGGAGAGGGGGACCCATGTAGGCTTCCTCCTCTCTACTTAAAAGCCTTCCCAAATCTGTGGGCCGCTTTACGCAAACCTCCAATTTAGGGGGGTTTGTGAAGTAAGTGGATCATCATTTTCATCCATAGTGAGGGGATGAATGTAGAGAGATTTATAGAAATAGAAGCATCCGCTATAACAAAGAGTGCAGATAAAGTTGGTCCTAGTCAACTAAATTCGGCACACAATTTCTTCATTTCTACGACTGGTATTGAGATGTGTCCAAATAATGTTTGACAACTGTCGCGATCCACTTGGACAGCTTCTGAAACAACAACCGGCAACTTGCCACGGCACACTGTTGTCGTAGAAGGTAAACCCTAAAAGTAGTTGGACAGACTCACCATGCTCTGTCCTCCTCCTCCCAAGCAAGTTGTGAATTGACCCATCATCATATTAAACGATTGTAATCAAAGTAGAACTAGCTAGCAGGTACGGTGAAGTTCCAAGTATGGGCGGCAACCAGTAGTGACCAGTCAAAGAAGTAAGAAATGTGTGGAGAGGATTCGATAGTGGTGCATTTTATTTTGTGGGGTTATGAATTATCAATCACATTTTAAGTGAGATGGATAATTTGCAAATTTTGTTTATAGGGTGTTTAATTCATGGAGGACAACAAGGAAGGGTCTTTATTTATTTTCTCAAATTTAATGTTGATTGAAGATGGTGCACATAGACTTCTAACGGTAGATCATGATAAGTGGAGAATTTGTTCCTATTGATATGTTTGTCCCATACAAATTTACACATCAATCAAACATCAACACATTGACACATCAATCAAACACTAGCACATTGATATGTTTGTCCCATACAAATTTACACATCAATCAAGCATCAACACATTGATATGTTTGTCCCATACAAATTTACATATCAATCAAACACCAACATATTTATTGGTTGTTAATCCACACACAATTCTTATACTTTTACATTTTGTAAGTCTATTGTTGTGCATGCATGTATGGGATGGCATGTAGATACAAAGCAATGCCACCTTCAATGCTGCAATATGCATCATTAGACATGAAACATCACTTCACTGTCAAGCATCTTCCCTAAGACTTGTTACATCTTACACTTGTAGATTTTTTAGGGAGCCTATCCTTAAATGGGTTTGGTGGTATCTAGAAGATTTATGCAACTTATATCTTGAGATTGATAATCTTAAGCCCATAGCCCATTATAACCATTTCTTTACACCATTTCATAATATTTATCTTTTCCTTTAAATATAATATTATAGAAAAAACTTTCTTTGAAGTGGAAGTTAGACCAGCCAGCTAGATGGTCAGTGTGTTAGTATGGATTCCCATTTTTTTTGCACCTATGGTTGAAAATCCATTCTTGAAGAGCTCCTTCCATATCATATTTTTTCCACTGTCATTGCACTTAAACTTTCTTGGTTCTTACACTTGCATTGACTTGAATAACTACCTCAATTGATTGTGTAGTGACCTTGCTAACACCTTTCATTTCTTCATAAGAATGCCCATCAACAACAAACCCTTCAACTAATTTGAGCACATGCCTTCTGCAAGAATACCACAACAAGACAAACTTGGAAGGAATGAAAGCAATATATGCACAACTTGAGGTGTGGAGTTCCCCACCATTGCTTGAAAATAGTAAATCATTTCTTATTAATATGCACATTCAGTAACTATTATTTTTTATATATTGAACAAAGTTGAAATACAAAGAAAGGAATAAGCAGTCCAAAAGGAGACTACACAAGAAGATAATATCAAAACAAACTAGATAACAGATTGCAACACAATTGAGATAGCCAATGACTAGACTATGAAATCAACATACAACAATTGTCTTAGTTGGTTGAACCAACCACATACATAACAATAACAACAAAAACATAAATACTTGAAGTTTTAACAAGCTTTCTAGAACAACTCAAACGACCCAACTAGTTGAACCAACCACATATATTAGAAAACAATAGTTGATACATAAATTATACTCAAAATTTAAACGAGCTTTGGAGTTTTCTAGAACAATGGATGTCCCCTTCATGAAGTTGTAGAAATTGGTATTTGACCTCTTCCAAAAGCTTGTTGTATTTAACATCCTTAGTTGAAAACATAAAGAGACAAGTTGTACCATGATGTCAGAGTAATATTGTAACATTTCTACTTTCTCGTGAGTAATATGATTAAAAAACACATTTGAGCATCTACTTTTCCAAATATGAAGCAAAATAATATGTTTCATAGTATTAGCAACCACATTCTTATGAAGCCCAACACCCAAAACTGCTTCTTTCCAACGCAACACATGCTCAAAAATAGCAAGGAAAAAGCCAAATATAGCGTTCCATTTTTTAGCCTAAAAATAGTCCCAAAAAATATGTTTTAAAAGCTTTTAGTATGATGGCAAAAAGGACACTTGGTTCTAGGATAAATCTTTAAATATTTCAATCTATCTCCCACCGGTAATTTTTGATGCAAAACTTTCTAGGCTAGAATTTGAGCATTTGCTTCCACTCTAGACCTCCAAATTTGAGCACTAAGGTTCCTCCATTTCTTTTCTAGAAATCTACACCTCCATTTGATATTAAGTCTTGGGTTTAGTTTCATACTTGGGAGGAGTTTTAAATAAATCTTCTTCAAAGGAAAACAAAAAAATGGATATTTCTCAAGCCATAGCCAATCTTTGAAGAGATTGCATCGTAGAGGAGTTCAAAATCTCATAAGAAAATCCATAGGAACCAATGATTTCACAAATGTCACAAAACCCTTGAACCTATTATTTAAACTAAATGATTTTTTGGAGCTTTGCCAATTCACCCAGTCAAGGGAATTGAAGTCCCACATATCACTGAATTGCTACACACCTTTATTGAAAGGATAATGAGCCTGTTTAGGGAAGGTAATAGCCAACAATTGTCTATGATATTGTATTAGTTTGTTCTAGCAAATAGATGAATTCGTGAAGCTAAAACCACACTGCAAGGAGCTCTTTCACTTTAAAAATTTGTACACTTGTTGCCATGCCTTCTAAATAGATTACAAAGGGAATGAAGCTTTAATACAAAAGAATGGGGCAAGTAGAATTTTATCTAACCACCCAATACCTTTCCACTTGTTATTCATAGAAACAAGAATAATACAGTGACGAACCAAAATTTTCCATTGTTCCTCTTTTGAGACAACTTTGATGATCTATTTAGTTGTTAAATAATTCCCTTGAGTCTTAGGATCCAAAAGACCCAATCCCCCTTTATTTTCAGGTTGTATAGAATGTAAGTAACCAAGATAATGATCTAAAACTAGTCTTCCCTTCCCAATTAGTCCACAAAAACTATTGAATAATTCTATTTAAGTCATCATATCCTTTTTTGGAGGGCATCCAATAGGAGAAGTAAACACGGGAAGCTAAAAATGTCCTGTTTACCACTTGGATTTTTCTAGCCAGAGAGAAATTTATTCTCCCAATTAAAGATTTTGTTTTTCAGCTTGGCTAAGAACCACTTCCACATATCAGACAAAGTAACCCCAAACCAAAGGGTATGCCCAAGTATTAGGTAATGTGTCCATGCCTAATTTGCTTCCATTCTTTTGGAATCCAATGTGGGACTTGATTAGAATGAATAATGAGAAATTCAGTTTTGTGATGAGCAAGCTTTGAACCTAAAACATAACAGTACAAATTTAGGATTGCCAAGACTTACTTATTTATGTTTCAAAATTTTAAACAAAAAACATGTTGTCATCAACAAAGTGGGAATTAATCACTGCTACATTGTTTGGAATAAAAATACCTTTGATCAAATTCATATGATTAAAGCTTTGCAACAAATAACCAAGAGCATCAACAACAAGCACATAGAGAAATGGTGATAGAAGGCAACCTTGTCTGATGGAGTGTTGTAAGGGGAATGTGTTAGTCAATGAATTATTGATCATCAATTGAGCATTCACATCTTGAAACAACATTTGAACATGTTTGCATATTTTGTGACCAAAACCCAACTATTGCAACATTTTGATAATAAATCTCCACTGCATTCTGTCATAGGCTTTATTGAAATCAAGCTTTATCAACAAAACATCTTGGCTTGGTTGTTGCATCCATTTACAAGTTTCCCAAGCCAAAATTAAACTGTCACGGATATATCTTCCCTTTAGGAACCCTATTTGTTTAGATCTAACTATCCCTTTAGCCACCAGTTTGATTCTTGCAACTAAAGCTTTCACAATAATTTTATAAGAGGTGTTAAGCAATGCTATGGAACACCATCCAGAGATAGAGTCATCATTCTTCCCCTTTGGAAAGAGTTTGATTAAACCTTCGTTAATATCAAGCCCCAAAGAACCTCCATTCAAAACTTTCAAATAAACAAGGTAAAAATCATCCTTAATATGTTACCACATTTTCTGATAAAACTCAACTGAAAACCCATCAAACCTTGGACTTTTATTAAGACCATTAAAAACACAACATATTCCAAATCTTCTAATCCCAGTGAGTGCACAATAATTAACCACCATTATCAAAATTCTCTTAAAATCTAAGACAAATTGGATGAAGACAAATTGTTACTGAGAAAAGAAAAGAAAATAGCACACTTCCCCTTCCACATATTTTCTTCTTTTACCCTAATGAAGTAGTCAAAGTGAAAGCTAGACAAACACCTTTTCATTGGGGAGAACGCCCACATCGTCATATCTGCTACCCACATGTGACCACAGTGCTAATCAAAAAATTCATTTGTACCGCATATTCCAAGTAATAACCCATGCAATATGACAATGTGGTATACGGTATGCATTGTATTCTTTTTCGGGTCAGGAAAATCCGTGCAGTGTGAACGTTCAAGGCGGTTAGGGTGCTGATTTCTGTAAATCGACGGTTAATTAACTATTAACTAAACATTTTAAATCATCTCTCTTCTATTTATTTTAATAAAATATTAATTATTTACTAAACATTTTAAATCTAAACATTGATGGTATTTATTGAAAATAAAATATGGTTCTTACACATCATTGTCTAATGGAATAAATAATGGACTTTAATAATAGTTAAAATACTATTTTGAAACATACATATCAACTATAAAAGCCTACATCAAATTTAAAGGAATAAAAAAATATCATAGTTAAATACTTTTGAATTATATATTTAGAAGTTAATTTTTTTAGACATTAATTAAAATTGACAATAAATATATATTATTGTAGACTTGAGAATATATTGTCACACTCTTTTATATTTTTCATATGATAAGAGAGATCATAATTTTATAATTTATAAATATAATTGGATCAAAGATAATAAGTTTCCACAATTTATAATGTTAATTGTAAAAGATTTTTCGATTCGATTGTGAGTTAATTTTTTGCATCAACGTTTCAAATCACACTCCATGATCTATCATCAATTTCAAAGTTCCTTCATGTCATATTTATATGTTCTTAAAAAAACATTCATCTCACATATACTAAACACCCCCATCTAGTGTCCTCTAGATTGCATATTCAAAATCATTTTTTCAACTTAAATGATTATCTTTAATCTTAAAATATATCATTCATAAATAGAGTTAACTTTATGAAGAGTTGGAGCAATTATAAGACTTAAATTTAACAAGAGAGTGTGTCAAAACAAATTTTCAAATGTAAAAATATTTTTATTGATGAAATTCAATAATTCTTTAAATTTATTGATGAATTTGAATAATTTATAAAGAATCTATTAAAAATCAAATCTTATTGAATACAAAGTTTATGACGATGATACTTCAACAACTTTAACAAAAAGATACCCACCAATCCTTATCACTGAACTAATAAAATTGATTATTTGTACACCTATATTCCGAAGTTCAAAACCACTAATTTTTGCTGAAATAAATCAAAATATTTGTTCCTTAGAAAAAGGTATCCTTCCATTGGGTTTAGAAAGTTATCCTTTCATATGATACAACCTAATGAAATTCTAATCATATTAAATAAATAAAAAGATCAATACATTCATTCGTCATCAAAGTCAAGATGTGGGCGTAGGGCCAAAAAAAAAAATAGTTTATTTTCTTTTGAAATTGACTTCTTAATCGAATAAGAAGGGTGGAGTCCTATTCTAATCTTCCTTTCATAAATTAAAAATACATAAAACTAAAATTAATCTTTTTAATTAATCAAAGCAAAACGTTATATAAAACTACAAATAAGAGTATTACAAGCGCTGTACAGCAAAAAAACCGAAATTAAATTTGTTAAGATCGGGCGCATTCGTAATGAAATCCATACTATTTCCACTTTCTAATTAAGTGCAGACACGCTTTATAAAATCAATTTTTGTAAAGAGTATTGTTTCTTATTTGATTAAAAAAAAACTTACTTTTTATCCAAAGCGTGCTAATTGAGTTATAGGTGTATTATTTGTTTGACAACTTTCTTGCGATAAATTATAAATCCGAAAATTTCTATTGTCCATATTTTTCAACAACTCAAGTTTCTAATTGTGCCTAAAACAACCACTATTATCCTTGATTTTCAACAATTTTACCAACTACTCGCCTTGAAAGTCCTTTGGAGAGAAGGGCCATCAATGGTGCAGGGTCACCTAGTGGGAATGGAAGTAGTGAATCTTGGGCCCCACAATAGACCGACATTATATCCAATTGTAAAACAATTTTTATTTATAAAATCAACAAAAATAAAAGATTCATTGTTAATGCACTCGCATTAAATATCACCACCTGCATTACATCACCACCTATAATTTCATAGATCTTTAAAGATTGTCCCATCACTAAATCCAATCGAACCCACCCCTATCCAACTTGCATAGCAACACAACATTCATGAATCATCCCAATTTGTTGCTAGAATGCCTTGTCATAAAATAATTAAAAAACCTGCAAAGAATATCCATAGAATATTCAGTTGAAAGGACAGTTGTATCTTTCACAGCACATCGTAATCGTTAACGTCCAATGGGCAATAATCTTTTTCTTATTTAACCCGAAAAAAACAAATAACGTTACATCAGAATAGCAAACTTATTCCTGCACATCAGGTTTTATTTAATTTTATTCCTTGAAAGCATAACATAAATTTCCAGCGGAGTAACAAAGTATGAGTAATATAAGATACAGGTTCCCAAAGTAGCAACATTGGGATTCCCTGCGACATTTAAAAAAAATTCTGAAAGGAGCATACACTGTATGTTTTAATACAATCCTCCTTATAAAATGAGATTGAGATTCCAAGGAAAAGAGGAATAAATTAGAATTAGGCGCCCATCCTGGCCCGAACGGCCGCCCCGAAATGCTCAGCCATTACCCGTCGTTGGATTTTACCACTTGCCGTTTTAGGCAGTGAGTCCGTAACATAAACCTTCTTGGGAATCTTGAATGTGGCCAAATTCTTTTTACAGTGTGTAATTATATCTTCCTCAGTCACTGTCATGTTTTCATGAGGAACCACCGCGGCATTTATCTGCATCACACGAAATCCTAGGGTTTTAATTACACTCACAGATCAAAATCAAAATCTACACCCACCAAAAAAAACCCCTAATTTTGTAAACAATTGGAAGTATGCTAGTGAAGAATACCTCTTCGCCGTATTTTTCATTGGGAACCCCAAACGCCACGGCTTGTGAAACCGCCGGGTGGGATAGCAGCACCGCATCTACTTCTGACGGCGATATTTTCTCCCCTGGAAAAACCATTGGTGTCCAAACTTAATTTCTCAGACTCTGAAAAATGGATGGCTATGACTATCTGTACATAAAAAGCTATAAAAGCATACCTCCGCGGTTGATGAGCTCCTTGATTCTACCGATCAAGAAGAGATAACCTTCCTCGTCGAGAAAACCGATATCGCCGGTGTGAAACCATCCGAACTGGAAAGCGGTTTTATTGGTTTCGGGATTGTTCTGATATCCCTTGGTAACGTTCAAACCACGTATGCAAACCTCGCCGCTGCTGCGCTGCGGTTGGGGCACGCCGCTTTCGTCTAGAATGCCCACTTCTAAGCCGGTGGGTTTGCCCACGGATCCCGGTTTGCGCTGCCCACGGTGCGGCAATGGGTTCGACGTCATCTGATGTGACGCTTCCGTCATTGCATAAGCTTCAAGAACGGGCGCTCCGAACGCACTCTCCAGGTGCTCTAGGATCACCGGAGCCAGCGAAGCGCTGCAACTTCTTATAAATCGGAGCTTCGGGTACTCATCCTCCGGTTTGGCAGAGTGGCGGTCGAGGAGTATTTGATGAATCGTAGGCACCGCCGTATACCAGGTGGCTCCGTAGGTCTTCATGTCGTTCCAGAAGGTGGAGGCAGAGAAGCGTCCCGCCGCAGGTAGCACAACCGTCGCGCCTGAAACCAGCGATGATAGCAGAGCCGCGACGAGGCCATGGACATGGAACAAAGGTAACGTGATGACAGTGGTGTCCGACGGGGAGAGGTCGTAGGTCTCTTTGATGTGCTGGGTGGACACCGCCAGGTTCAGCTGAGTTAAAGGCACTCCCTTGGGGCGGCTGGTGGTCCCCGACGTGTGCAGGAACAGCGTCGGGTCATCCTCCTTGTTCTCGAAGGACATGGACTCCGCCTCCGCGCTGCTGGAAATTTTCAAACCGACCGACTTGGGCAGAAATTCGACGACTCTGTTTCCGTCCGATGAGGTGCAGAAGCGAGCACCGGCTGTGGGTAACTTGACGTTCACGGCAGCGGCCTCCGCTGCTGGGTTTCCCGTGGAGGGCAGCAACAGGAGCTTCGATCTCGAGTCTTGCAAATAAAACTCGAATTCCTCTGCTGTGTACGCTGCGTTCAGCGGAGCCGCCACGCCTCTCGCCCGAATGACGGCCATGAACAATATCACCATCTGCAAACACAAATTCCATCAGAAACAAGAATATGGATTGCATTTATCGAAAATCACCAGAGAGTAATAATTACCTCGATTGAATTTGAGAAAGAGAGCGCAACGACATCGCCTGGCGAAATACCAGAGTTTCGGAGCTGGGCGGCGCATGTATTGACGATCCTTTGGAGCTCTGAATGTAACAACTCAAATTTTCCTGATACAATAATCGCTTTCTGATTGGGGAATTCTTCTGCCGCTTTAGCGAGCAGGGCACTTAAGGTTAATTCTTCAGGCTTACTTGCCATTTTGAAACAGAGATGACCAAGAGATAAAAAAAAAAACAGGAGTAGCGAGTGAAGGATTGAATGGAAGCCCTGATGACCTCCCAACGGGTATATATAGACGGAATATTGAAGAATTACTAAATAAAATATTTTTTTATTTGCTGGAACGCGTCGGACAAAACGACGTGGCATCCATCGACTATATTTCTACCCTTCTCTGTAGTTACCAAAACACGAAACTTCTGAGCCAATTTTACATGATAAAAAAAATAAGGCTTGTGATGTGATTGGGGGATTTTACGCGTTTTATAATTTTCACTACCGTCCACTAGTGCCAGGTGGCGTTGAGATGGAAGGGTGCACAGTAAAGTTAATTATGCGAATGAAAGGCATGTGCAAGAGTGGAAGTGCATTGCACACGTAATGAAAAGTAGCCAGGGCCCAAGGATGGAGTTGGAAAAGAGGAAGTTGGTTGTAGCACAAGGGTGACCGAAAAGAAAATTGAACTAAGGTAAGTCTAGTCAAATACTCGATTGTGAGGTATTCAAGCACAAGTGCTAACTCAAAGGTAGTCTTCAAATCAATTGATGGGAAGGAACATGCAAAGGAAAAATCATAAAAAGGAGAGAAAAAGAAGGTAAGAAGTATTAAGTCAAAGAAAGCAATGAGTAAAATAAGCAATGAGCAAGAAGTATTTTATTATGCATTATGAGAAGGTGATATAAAGAATATGAAGTAGTCGATTAAACAATCAATCAACGACCAACAACAAATAGTTGGTTATGAGGTAGCGACCAACACCAAAAAATGATATAAATATAGTTAACAAATCCCCTCCTTATTACATCACATGCCCAAGAGAACAAATCAAGAAAGTTTGAAAAGCTTCGAACTTCGCAACTAGATATTCTATTGTTGAACATGCTCACAAATATAGTGACATTGAACCTCAATATGTTTGGTACGCTCATGAAAAAGAAGATTATGAACAAAGCTTCAACACACTTTGATTGTTGCAAAACAAAGTGGTAGGACTTGTCTCAAGCACACCCATACCTATAAAAATGCAACGTAACCATATTGCCTCACAAATAGCTCCACCTACAACACAATATTCTGCCTTTGTGGAAGAGCGAGCAATAGTGGTCTACTTTTTGATCCCCCAACATATCAGACTAGATCTCAAAAGGAAAGTGAAGCCTGAAGTAGAGTTCTTATCATCCACAAAACTTGCATAGTCTACATCCATGTATCCACACAAAGAAAAATATGCACTCTACTTATATTACGAGCCATATGCCATTGTACCACAAATGTATCACAAAACACACTTTGTTTCTTTCCAATGAATAACCTTAGGGGTAAGTGCATGGAAATGGGGGACCAAGAAGGGGTCTTAAGTGGCCACTTTTTTTTCTAAAATCAGAAAAAATTGGTCTTGGATGAGAATTTGAAAATACTTATACTCAAAATTTGAAGAGGCAACAAGAACAAGAGTATTAAGGCCTACTAACTTTTTTTTTAAAATGGTGGAGATTACGGGGTTCAAAAAGAGAGAATGCACAAAGTGCTCCTATTTCTACTAAAAATATAACATAGCGTCTAGTGTGCTACCCCTAAAATGTTAACTATTTATTAGTATTTAAAAATTGCTCTAGTTAGAAATTAGCTAACACCATGTAGTTTATGCCTAATTTTTCTACTAATTTTTTAATGAATATATGATATTTAACTAATTTTCAAAGTGAACACATCTTGAAAAATAAAAAATTGAGCATGCTACCCCCAAATTTTATAGGAAACTAATCGAAAATAATTTTTTACTATATATAGAATAGAGTCTAGTTTTTAAAAATATAATTTATTTAAAATTTTGACAAATGGCTAAAAAATGTAGCCAAAAATACCATACATAGGTTTTTCACAAAAAAATGGAGACACTAGCAAAATAAATTAAAGATCAAAACCTTAACATATTCAAAACATGAAAAAAACTATATGGTTAGAAAGCTAAGAGAGAGCTCAATGTTACTATGCCATTTTTTTCTTAATATTGAAACACGTGCAAACCTGATGGAGATCACGCTCGAGATAGTCTTTTTTTTACAATTTGAAAAAACACATCTTTGGATGTTGAAATGTTAGTCCAACTCTTTGGGTTGGATTCCCAAGGAAAATCCAACCTTAAGGGTTGGAAATTCCCAAGGTAAACAATAACATGAGCAAGCTATAATGCACTCACGTTATTATCTAGCTTGAGTTTTGTAGTGTCATAAAATTCCAACTCTTTGGGTTGGATGCCCAAGGAAAATCCAACCTTAAGGGTTGGAAATTCCCAAGGTAAACAATAACATAAGCAAGCTATAATGCACTCACATTATTATCTAGCTTGATTTTTGTAGTGTTGTAAAATTGCACCTCATGACAATTTCACACTTGAGCATTTAGCCCACTGTATTTATGGCGGCTTGTCACATTAATGAAAAAATCCTTATGAGTACAAATTTCATGATTTCAAATCCATAAGGGACAATGACAAAGTGTTAGCAGTCCACCACCTCATTTCTTGCAAAGTTTTGAGTTGGACACCTGTGTAATGTGCAAACGTTCATGCAGTGTGCAAGTGTCCTCAAACTTTTCAAGTTTGAATAAGGGAATCGCGTGAACTTTGCCCATGACACATGTCATTGCAGAAAAATCGCGGGTGTATTGACTCTTCCTACCCATGCAATCTCATAAAACTCAATTTTTCAATTCCATTCTCATTCACTCTCACTTCTCACTCCAACTTGCTCTCTTGCTCTATTCTCTTCTACATCTCTTCTCCACAGCAAAGCTTTGTCGAATTCATGTCCCATCAACAACCAAGGCTCTCTTGCAAGCATACAATGTCTCATCTATCAAGCCAAGAGGGAGCCACAAACTGTTGGTAACACTATCTTGTTGCTTTGTCTTGTCTTGTCTATTTACAAATATACTTGTCTCATCTATTTTATTTGTGATACGAGTTCTCCTCCATAGTGGGGCTTGTATTTATCACATGTCTCATCTATTTCATTTCACATCTCATTTATTTTCTATCTATCTAGTTGTCCGTGGAGGTGGAAACACCAAAACATGGGTTTGACTGAGGCAAGCCCCGAAACAACCCCAACATTTTTCCTTGTCCTTGTGTGTAGGTTTCTTGATGCAAAGAGTTGGGTTGTTGCAAATTTCTAGTTTTTAACTTCTGGATTGACAAGGATGAAAACATGACATGGAGACATCTGCATGGCGCGCTGACGTTTGTTGATCGCGACTCTATCCTTCTTAGGGAAGAATCTGTAATTCTCATCTTTTTGTTTTTGTAATTTATATTTTGTAATCTTTTACCATATGTTGTTAATTTATAATTTTCCCTTCATATCTTAGTATTTTATTTAATCACGGTTTTGAAGTCTCTTTCATCTTGCATTCTATCACTTAAGCTTGTAATTTGAGGTAATTGAGGGCTATTCGCTCCCTATAGAATCTTCCTTGTACTAGAGACTCGGGAGTAGCAAATCCCCTCCATTACATTTTGGTGAACCCGACATGAAAATTATCATGTCAGATCTTTTTCTTCAAATTTTTAACGCTTTTGATAACGCTTTCTCTAAAGAAGATTTCGATATGTTGGTTGATGCCCTAGATGACTTCTTAGACACATCTCCTTCTATCTGTAGATCTCGTGGACAAACTTCTTTAACACTACCATCTTCTTCTTCTTTGCAAATCAAAGAGTCCGTGAATGTAGTTTTAGTCTTTGTAGCTCCTCAAAGGCCTTTAAGAGATCCATCATTTACACGGCGTTGGCCAACCTATCTCCTAAAAAAAATCATTCTATTTGTGGGGTTTTAGTCACTATTGACTCGTCAGACCTTTACATGAGATTCTTGCAATCTACAACTTCTTCCTATACATCTATAGCTCATACTTAAAACACTAGAAATAATAAAAAAAATTAAATCAACCTCCTTCTTTATCACCTTCTCAACCAAGTCTTCCTCCAACACCTAAACCTGCAGCTAAAGCACCTAGTGATTATGATATTTTCGAGCAACTTCAAGTTACTTCGACCAAAATCTCACTTTGGGATTTGCTTCAGTTTGCTCCGGTTTATCAAGGTATTCTTTAGGAAGCCTTGTAAAAGATTCTCTTTCCTTCGTCTGCTAGTCTAATAGACGTTAATGCAATGATGACTCATATTCATGCGAACTCGTCGAACATTATGTTCTATCTGTAGGAACTCTTGCCTCTAAAGGTACAAAAGCAAGTGAATCCTCTAATGATTATAATCAACATTAATAAAATTGGTACTAGAGATGCTCTCGTTGACACCGGTTTGGCTTTCAATGTATGTAGAATTTTCTTATTACCTACGATTAAGATTGATTCATCTTCTCTTGTTGCTTCTTCTTTATACATTTATGGATTCAATAATGTTGGTTGACAATCCCTAGGCATGATAATCCTACCTTTGAGGTTGGGATATGTTACCATACCCACCTTGTTTTATGTTATGTCAAGTCCTTTATCCTATAATATTCTCTTGGGAAGACCCTGGGTTCACGCTTTGGGGGCAGTAACTTCTACTTTGCAATGTTGTATAAAATTTGTTGCTAATAGTGAAGTAATTATAATCAAGGATAACCTTGATGCTATACACCTTTGTAAAATGACAACTTTTGGTCAAACCTAATTTGCTTCCACTCTTAAAAGAGGGCATGTGCAGGATCATGATGGGCCAAAAAGTGGCAATATGAAAAAAGTAGCGTTTTGCAATAGCCAAAAAACGTGAAAATCCCGAGTTGAATTTTTTTTAGGTTGGGTGTCAGTATATTGCTCCATAGCAATGCCCAAGCCTAGGTTTTACAGATTGGATATCTGATTTTGGGTCGGGCAATATTTGAAAAACATTTAGAAATGTATTGTGGCAGTAAGATTTTGGTGCGCCACAAATCAGATATCCGATTTGTGGCACACATAGACCCAAGAGTAATTAGGAGGTCGAGGGTGGACAAGAGATAAAGAGAGAAACGGAGAGAGAGAGAGAGAGAGAGAGAGAGAGAGAGAGAGAGAGAGAGAGAGAGAGAGAAGAGAGAGAGAGGGTTATGTAGGTAGGGTGGGAAAGGGAGAGACTTGAGAGTGTGAGAGGGAGAGA